>VYZW01051175.1:0-21893 GCA_013401315.1 Balaeniceps rex
AGGTCTTTTCCAACCTAAATGATTCTATGATTCTATGTCCATGGGCACATGTTATAACAACGATTGGAAAGGTGAAGAAAAGACACATCTTTCAATAAACTGAAGGAATAAAGGCTGCTTGGACCAATTCGGTTTATAATATCTGGCATCTATTTTTAATTTTTTGGTTGGCTGAGAAGCAATAGTGATGACAAAGCTAAGGCTAGAATATGTGCTTAGGAAATTTATATGTCCATAAAGGAATAAACAAGGCCTACATATAGGCTACTTATTTAGAATGTGATCCTCCCAATGGGTTAATTAGAACATAAGCTAGGGAAACAGAATAATGGAATATTTACAAAGGGAGAAATTTCAGTGCATCCTCTTTTAAAGTCTTATTGGCAAATGTGGAAAGTAGAACAAACTCATCTGTGAGCATACATTAAAAGATTGGTTTTATATTTAACTTGTGTATTTGCTTTCGTTTACCACAATTGAAATTATTTGCTTTCCTTCTACTGTAGCTGACCTGCATTCTTCTTCCTCTGATAACATGGAACAGCTTCATCTGTCTATCCCTGTAGTTTGTTTATCTAAAAATGACAGTGTCCTGAGAGAATCACTCATTGTTTCTTTGTTTGAATTAGAAAGAAACAAAAAATTGTAGATGGCAAGCTTTATAATTTCCCTTTCTCTCTTAATTGTCCCATTCTTTGCTATCCTGACAGTATTTTTTTCCATATTCTAGGAATTCAGTATTCTTTAAAATAAAATATCTTCTCATGCATTATTATGTTTCCATTTAATGAAACTGTTTTATTGGAAATCCACTCCAGCAGCAATAGGAAACCACAGTAGCTCACTGACTATATGTAAGTTTCCATCTCATCCCTGATTCCTGTATTTTCCTCAGCAACATACCTATTATTTTATGAAAGGAAGAAATGTTTGGGAAAGAATATGAAAAAATGTCCAGATTAAGTTTTAGAAGGGTGAAGTAAGCATCAAATCAAAGACTGACTCGGGTGAAATTAATTTAGCAGCAGCCGTTATCACACCCTTTTGGTGGTTCAGCTGGGCCTGCAGATCAAGAATACAGAAGAGCGGCCATCTGAAGGTCTGCTCTAAGGAAGAGTCAGATCTCCACAGTCTTGTTCTAAATTTTACGTGAAGTCTAGCTGACATATATTGGCATTGTGAATAGTATTAGTGGATCCTGACCCTTTCTTCCAAACCCAGTTCCAGCTGAACCTTTTGACTCACAAAGACTTGGGGCAATTAAATATCTTATTGCCATCTTGAGGCAGATCATGATGTCCTTGGGCAAGATCGCCGTCAGGCTTCATCTGAATTCTGTACAAATACCTTCTTCACCTGTAGAAGACACATTTCCTGCATGAAGTATGGGGTAAATATGCTTCTGTCTTTGGATGTTGGTTAAATCTAACAGATTTATAGAACATTTCTTCTAACACTGTAGGAATCTAGTGACCTCAGCATTAATTGCAAAGATACCTGTAAATCATAGTTTTTTATAATGTTGACACTCTCATCCTCATCTACCATGTGACACTTAGCTGGCAGCAGCTTACCTTTTCTGGAGGAATGCTGTGGATTTGCTTCTAAGGCTCTGAAGTAAGAATACACCATAATTACTATATGCGGATGTTTATGCTCACTCCACTTTACTGGTGAAACTGCATTGCTGCCAACAATTAATGGTAGTCTGCTCATGTAACCATTTGCTGCCAAAAGTTCTGCTCTTAGTTTACCACTCTAAAGTGGTTGCTGACCCAGATAGCACCGAATGGCTGCTGACTTCTGCCATCTAATTTTATTTCCCCTTTTACTTGCTTTTGTGAACCTCAGTTTGAGAAATGCTACATTAAAGCTTTAACAAGTTGAAGTTTAGCTACAGCATTTGCCTCAACACATGGTTGTCTTGAGATTAAAGTGAAAATGAAAATCATCAAAAAATATGAAGTATAAAAGAAAAAAGAAAAAGCATGTAAGTGCAAACAGAATAGACAAATGTCAAAGGGAAGAGAAAGAGCATCCCTCCTAGGAAATTTACCAGAATTTACAGGAAGGAGATAAGGAAATAGCAATAATATTAAGCTGTCTTGTTCAGATATTTATTCAGATGAAAATAATGATATCTACATGATTCAGGAATCAAATGCCAAAAGACAAAAATGATGAATTAGGGAGCCAGAAGGTAACTTTGAAATTTTTTTTTAAAAGATTAGAGGCTTGTAAAAACCTGACAATTCAGTAAAACTAGATTCTACATGGACTTTTGGAAGAATTAAAGAATAACTGTGGGAAGGAGAAATATTATTATTGTACAATTTAATGAGTTACCTTGTACTCAGTAATTAAAATAACCTAGGGCCACATAGTCCTTTCTTAGCAATGTCTTATCCATGAGAAAGACCAGATAGAATGATATACTGTAGCTAGTACTACTTATTGTTTACAGGAGAAACAAAGTCTATCTTAAATTACTGAAGGCAGCGTTTTCATATACAGAGTCTGAAATGCTAAAAAACTTTGAAACCATAATTAAAACAAAAGGACCTAAAGAGGAAAAAAAAAGAAGAAAAAAAAAAAGCAAGTGGAAATTGGCTATCAACCAGATAGCAAAGAATCTTCCAAAGTGGGCCAAAGGGGAATCCACTGACAACTGATGTAAAAACCAAACAATGGCAGCAGCTTGAGCTGAAGAATCTTGCTCCAAAATGTGTATGCAGAAAGTCAGAATAAACCAAGTTATCATTAGCTATGGTGACACTTAACATGATAGATATTTTTCAATAAAAATCCCCTGGTTCTTTAATATGCTTTTTTGTTAAAATTATATGTTCACTTGCTGTCACAGTTACAGAAGTGAGAACTACCTTCTGTGACATCATTCCTTTTACTAGCCTGTGAACACAAAAGCTTACAGATTTGCTTGTACAAGAGTTCTTGTTTTGTTTGCTTGTTTTATTTTTAATTAACTCAACATTCAGTGCAGCATTTGTTTCTGTTGTCTGCAACATCAGTTTTATCGAAGTGGTATTGTTATTGCAGGGGTGGTACTCTTAAGGATAGAGTTTGTGGGTAGAAGTTGTGATTAATTAATCATTTCACTTTTTCCGACATACTAACTGTTTCACTTTCAACACGTGCACGTTTATATAGTACATAGGCAACAATGTTTAGAAAAAAAGAGTGATAATCACTATTTAAGGTTACAAGCTAACTGGGCATTGGCAGTTAACACTACATACCAGAACTGCATGCCAAGGTTTGTATTTGCATTTCTTCAAAAATTCTTGATGGAGCTCAAAGTTTTTAATATATATGTATATATTTAAAATCTTAATGAAGCTGACAAGTCAGTTAGGGTGCCAAAAGCAGAGTTAACTAGGCATTGCATAGTGAAGACTGTACTTACTGTTCTATTTTGGTTCTTAATGTCAAATTAAAATTACCTTTTTTTTTAGAAATTTGGAGGGTGACACTCCAACTTGGAATATTGGTGGTTATCAACCAGTTTCTAACATCTCAGTTGAAATTTCATCTTTTTAATTATATATTGGTATAAGGTAATTTATAAAAGTCCAGCTTCTGTATAATGCATTCAAAAATTTCTACCTCTTATAGCTCTTCATTGGTGCTCCTCTACCTTTAACAAAGCAGAAAAAAAAGAAAGCCTAAGGCTGTGTGGATTGGTCAGTGCCAAAGCTGTGAAAAGAAATTGATGCCTCTAAAAAATTCAGGTGTCCCCTTTTTTATGTAGACAGGTCTTGGTTTCTATAGGAATTGCTTTTAAAAGCAGAAGGATTTCTTTTGGGAAGGAGTCATCTGGATGGATGCAACAATGGGTTAGGAACCAAATGTCGATTTTGAGCAATAAAGAATTGATGTTTATACATGACCACAAGGACATGTCACTTGTTGCACAAGACATCTTCAAAATAATTTTAAAGAGGAGGAGCGTATACTGGAAATGAGAAGTCCGGTTGATGAAATAATAGCTATTTTGATTTCAAGTGAGACCACTATGCCTCATTAAACTATTGGAGTGCTTTGAGGGTATTTTTACTGTAGTCACTAAACAATGTATTGTACAGCATGTATTGTACATAGATTTTTCTGACAGCATTTGATAGAGTATCATATTTGAAGCTAATGTATAAACTGCAGACTTATGGAAAGCACCCAGGTTTTCTGTTGTATAGACAGCACTTGATAACCTGACTAGTCTCTCCAACCCTATCACTTATGTCAAATAGGGACAGGTTATAACACAAGACAAAGAGTTTCTTCTAAGAAGCCAAAGTAACTGAGTTCATTTAGCCCCTTTTGGTGGAAACTACAGTTTTTGTTGTGGTTCATGATAGGAAAACCTGATATGAAAAAAAGCCAGTGTAAGGTAACAAGAACTATAGGGTAAAGAAGTGTATGCAATTGAAATGATTTATGTATCTTGTGTAGGTACCTGAGTGGTCATGACAGCTCTGTTTTGACATAATAGAAACGTATTTTTATTCAACAATGGCATCAAGAGTGAAAGCCTGTACAAGACTCTGTAAAACAATTGGTCTGAAAGATAAAATTTTCATCTCCTTATTTTTTGTGTTCTCTCTCTCTCCCCCCCTCCCCTTCTGTTTCTCTTTTCAGTGACATGAGAGCTAATATCAGACCACGCAGAGACTTCCTGGGAATATTTTTTTCCTTGAAAAAAACCCTGACATCAATATTTTCCAATTCTGAAAAAGTAACTTTTTTTTTTTTTAAAATCGTAATGACAGCTAACTGATAAACTTTAAAAAAGACATGTAAGAATGATAATGCAGTGTATTAGGCACGCCATGGCCAAGTGTCTATTTCCCAACCTGTCGGAGCTTCAGCCCTGTGAGTGCTGCTGAGGGGAAGAGACTGACAACCCCAGGCAGTCCCTGCTGGGCAAAGAGCCCCACGGCTCCGCAGTGCATCTTTCACCCCTTCCCTGGGAGCAGAGGGAAGGGAGCAGGCAGGAAGGAGAAAAATGTAAGAAAAGAAAGCCAAGGGAACCCCAGGACTGAGGAAGAAAGGATCCCAACACCAGCATCACTCTCCTCCCAGAGACATCTGGGGACATTGGTGGTTCACTGCAACATCCCCAGCCTCTTTGCTTGGGGAGGGCTGAAACTGTCCACCATTGGACCCAGAGGGGCTTCAGAAGGGTGAGTGCAGCACCAGGAAAAAAGAGGGCAGATATTCGTAAGTTTTCTTGTATAAAAAATTTAAGGATATTATCATTGACATCTGTCTGTATAGATCTGGAATTTAAGTGTTGTTGTTATTATAACTGGATATAAAGATCCTTATTTGATTAGACTATTACAGTATTACACTAACAAAATCTTGACTGAATATATATTTGTACATATACATATATACACCTACATACATACACATACACACATATACTTTAACATTTACATTTAGCAGACTCAGCTTTAAATAAAATACAGCTATTTTTCTTCCCTATCTGTACGAGATGTGAGCATGTCTTACACAATTACAAGTAGTTTTCTATGATACCCAAGCTGGGGAAGAAAACATTTATTATTTAGATTTTGTAAATGACCACATTAAGCTCTAGGAGCACACAAAACAGTACAGCTTTCCCACATTTACATTAGAAGTATATATTAGAATGAGAAAACACTACCAAAAACCTCCAGTATGCCTTCTTCACAACATATAAAAACTTTGAGGAATGTGTTGCTAAGTTGAAATATCTGTATATAGATTAATTTGGCAGAGTTCCTTGGGAAGAAGAGAGAAGATAGAGGTTTTGGTGGGGAAAAGGAAACCTGCTGGTTTCCTGGGTTAGAATATGAACAGGACAATCTTCACAGAGCAGCATCTGTCACCAAGGCAATCAGATATTAAATGGAAAGAATGAAACAGGCAGCAGCTCCTGGTCAATATTCAGTCCGCTTAGGAAGAAAAGTGCCTACTATTACTTTTGGTAGAGTGCTTGGTAGCTCAGTCGTGTCATGTTTTCCCTTATGGTGCCACATTTGAATCTCTAACAGGCATTCTCCTTGGGATGGAAGCTTACATATGTCCATCAGCACCAGGTTTTTGGGTTTCAGACCCTTTTCAATTCAGCAAAACCATCTCTGCTGAATAAAGTTCAGCCCTTTCTAAAAGGAGATAATAGCAGAGCTATTATTATAAATAAAATATAATATTAACAGGGCATAATACTTATAAAATTAACAGATTTAACAACATAGTTAATGTGTCAGTTTTCATAAATTACAATAATAATGAATGGCAAAAATATTCTAGGGGAAAACCTCTCTCAAACCAATTATGTATAATTATGTATGTCCAAGCATAATTAAGGAATGGAAGGAGCAAGGGGACAATATATGGTGAGATGGGAGGATAAGTGGAAATAGTTGTGAAAGCTGGTAGAAGAGCTTTAGCTTCCTTCACTTTCCTTCACCTCCCTCCTCTGTTTTCCAACCTCTGTTTGAGAATAGGAATCAAATGGGTGCAACCATGTACCTTATCAGAAATACTTCTATAGCATTTAAAGGGCTTTGCCACGCTTTGATAGGCAAGGCGTTTACTTCACCATGTCCTCCAAACAAATAAAAGTCAATTCTATTTCCTCAGGGATAAAATCTGAAAGAGAGCATTGAGAATGAGAATTATTTACCTATTGTATACAATGATTCCCCAGAAAATACATCGAATGATTCAGGGAAATAAAAATACTAATAGCATTATTGATACAATCATCTATGAATAGCCAATGAGCCCACAGCACTCAGGACACAATGGGTAAACCCTAGAAAATCTCCTTCCTTCCCAATAAGATTTCCATTGAAAATTTATAACGCATAAACTAATGCTCAGAGATCTGGTTTGCAGGTCCTCTACAAGTTTTTCCAAGACTCAAGTATGCCATCTTTAAAAATATTTATATGTATTTTTTCCCACACGATTTATTTTTATCTTATCAACACCTATTCAGCAAAACCTGTCTTGTTTGATACCTGTAAATTCTACAATAACAACAATAGTAACTAACAGTAACAAGTAATTGTGGTAAAATAAGATAGTACATAACTAATAGTCTATTATAGCTAGTTGTTATCTTTGAATCTTCAGAGGTGATAAAATAATAATTACTTGTATTTGTATTGTGTCAAATTTCATACATATGTACTAAATGCCTAGCCTGAAAAATGGACAAAATGGCCTGGTACTATACTATAAAAGACAATATAAGCTCTTTTGTATCCTTAATAGCAAGCTATGTTATATAAAACATACATTCCTTATATTTCCATTCATGAAAAATTTCTACTATCCCACTGACCCTTTTCCTCATGGTTCACTTATTAGCTTATCTAAAACCTTCTGCAAGAAATTATTGCAATATTTTTTTGTTCCATGTGATATTGCAGTATTAAATGTAGACCATGTATTTGTTATTAATAAAAAATAAACAGAAAAAAAGTTTTTCAATTTTCTTTTGGGAAGTCAGTTGTATAGCAGACAGCTGACATAGTAGATGATTGATGCAGAACCTGCAAACCCTGCTTGTATGCATTGTGCATCTGTCTGTGTGCATGCACATCCTTAAATCTTGGTTTTTTTGTTCTGCAAAATAACAGTAATTTATATGTTAGAGCTGAGCACTGTTAGCTGATTACTTTGCAATTGTATGGTGGTTTGCTACACGATGCTTCTATGCCTGACTTATCATGTGCGTCTAAAAAAAGCTTTGAGCTCAGCATACACTAGGCAGGTGGACTTGTATTTTGCTGATAACAGAACATACAATTATAAATGCACTGCTGCAGATGTAATTCATATACTAACAAAATGGGTTGATGATGTCCAAGTGGACTATCTCACAAATACAGATGGTAATACTTGGCTTTCCAGAAAAATTGTCCCTCTAAGGGGCAATTAACAAATGCAGAAAATCCAAGAATCTGAATATGCACCAAAACTATTTATTATTAGGAAACTTTTTTCTTATTCAAAAACATCACCAGCCCTGTCAGATGCCAATTATTCAGGTTAAATCTCATTCCACATGAATGGGTGTTTTTTCTTTTTTACTTTGCTGTGTGTATGTATTGTTACGATCTTCCAAAAACCTACTTAAAGGAACATCCTTAGTGAGATTATTAGCAGAAAAACTAAGCGCTGAAAAATGGATTTTAAAATTGTTCAAGGATGCAGTTTTCAAAGTAAAATGATCAAAATGTGCTTCATGAAAAGTAAAAACAAATCAAAAAAGGCACACCATCCACTATTACATGGTTTAAATTAGTTGTGTTACCAAGCTGAAGTCATTCTGATGTCAAAGTTACATGAGGCACTCTTGTTGTGTTTTAGTTTCATGGGTATTTATAGTAACAAAATGTTATCATTATGCCCTGTGTAAAATGATGCTTGTTTATAAATCATTTGTATGTTTTACTGTAACTATGTTGCACCTTATTTGATGCTATAAATTGTATTAGAATTCATGGTTTTATAAAACACAAAAGATGCAAATGACCTATATAGCAATATTCAGAAAACCCAGGATTTAAAATACATCTTTGCTAAAGCCCTTAGGCACATATGAATATCCCACAGATACACAGTTCTAGCTGGAAAACATGGAGAATTTACATCTGCACATCTTTTTAAGAGGTGGTGTGGAAAGGCAATAAAGGCAGTAGCAAAAAGTGGTGGCATTTTGTTATGAGGGTTGTGCTAGCAGGGGAATCCAGTGCTGCTCCTTGTCTTTGAATTTGGCTTGCTGCTGTGTGGCACATTAGGAGATATGAGCTGAGAAACCCCCTAATGTACCTGAAGACAGAAGGCTAATTTCAAAATACAGAGAGCAGCAGAAGCAACTACCTGCTTAGCATGCGAGCAGCTGAGTTCACTAGAAGTTCACAGCATGAAAGAGCAACAAATTAGAATAAATTCTAATTGTCTTTACCTGGGAGAGCAAAAGTCTGTCCTAAACTCTCTAGGCATCAGAAGTGGCAATGGATAGGGCACAATACGAGCTTCTGTTTCTTCAGAGGAGTCCAACACCTTTTTTTTCCCAGCAGATTTTATCCTCAGTTCAGTTCTGAAAACCTTCATCTGAAATTCCACTGAAGTCTATCATCAATTTATAAATTGTAAAAGTAAACGAGTTTTCTTTGGCTGCCTCTCATTAAGAATCAAAAAATTCTTTGCATTACCTATGCTCATGCTTAGAAAAACTTTCTCCTGAAAAGTATCCATACTTACATGTGGCATCTGCTTTTACATCTAAAAACCTTAACTGCTTTTTAATATTTATTTTAGATGTAGAATATTCTCAAATTACACACAAAAGAGAAAATATTTCATGTAGGTTAAATAAAACAAGAATGATTTTTATCTTTAGTTCTATAAAATTATTTTCTCCTGAGTCAATAAGACTTTGTTAGGAATTATTCCCTGCTTTTCCAAAAAAAAGAAAAAAAAAAAAAGAAAGAAAGAAACCTGCTTCTACAGAACCATGTTATTAGAAATGCTGACACAACTAACTGTGCTTGGGATACCAAATACTGAAGAATGTTTTCATTCACTCTTTTGGGAACTGGAATGCTGAGAACTGTCAAATATCTTTCAGCCTGAGCCCAGATCCATTTGACCAGTTCTTCTCTCCATCAGGAGATTTCAACAACCATTTTTAGTCAAGTACTATGGAAATCAATACTGTTTTGAACATGTTTATATTAGTACAAAATTAATACAAAATTCTTAACAGAACAATGGTTTACAAGAGAAATAATAGAATGTTGAACACACACTCACACATGCAGAGTGCTGTGACTATGTCAGTTTTCCCCATACAGGGGGAAAAAGTTGTAGTTTTCTGTAAAATTCACATTTTTCATGGGAAAAGGTGTCACAAATGCCAGCACCTATATTAGCCTTTTGAGCTAAAATCAGTGGATCTGTCATACAAATATAGACAGGTATAAATTTGAATTTCTACATTTGTGAAAGCAAATGTCAGCCTTTTGCATATACTCTGCTTTTTAGTTCCCAGTATTGATAGTTTCTGCTTGAAAAGATTATCTTCTGTTATTTCTCACGGAAGTCTAATTGAGTCGGGAGTGATGCATATTTTCCCTGACTTAGCTTGTTGTTCAAAAACAGGATAAATATACAGGTCAGAGCAAGTGTCTCAGAAGTAAGACTTTTTTTTTTTGGTGTTTTTACTTAAAAAACCACTAAACAAAACCCAGGCTAGCAAGCAATCGGTTATATTGGTATATCTGTGTCACTCTTCTTGGAGGGCTACCAAAGTCTGACATCACAGAAGAATTTTTTTATAATCCTGATAAGTTAGAGGTCACATAATGTTTTTAATAAAATACACGTACTAGTAATGAATTGCATTATTGACTTAAATACTATGTATCTATTGTGTCACATAAGATACCAAACTTGCTAATATTCTTAAAACTTTCCATATTAGAATATGAATTTGAAGCAAAATTCTGTGCTGTTCAGGAGTCTCCAAAACTTTTTCACCCTATATTTCTATTTGTTTCTTCTTTTTTCTTTTTTTTTTTCCCCAAACTCAGGTTAGTTTAAGAAATAAGACATGGCAGAGACTAAGATGACTGTAAATACTATTACTAAAACAAAGTATCAGCTCTATTCACTGTATTTGACTTCTATTCTATTATTACTCTTTACAACAAAAATCGAGCAAAATATAGTAACAGTTGTTTTCAATTAATTATTTCAAATAACTAGATATCAATACATGGGCACACCTACATACACTGTTGCTCAGCTGAGTTTCTGCGCCACTGTCTTTTTATTATCTGACGAAATTGATTGGTAAGGAATAAACCAAAAAGCTATTTAAAAACTAAGTACTAGTTGCAACTAGTGTAGTTGTAGTAATATAAACCATATTTATTATGTATTATCAAATACAAAGATGACAATATTTGCTTTGTTAGTGTGAACTTCTGAAAGTTTTAAAATATATTTTGACAAATCTGTAAAAATACGTCACCAAAAAAAAGAATCATATCATGCAGATAAAGAGGATCATTCTTCATTGATTATCTTAAGCCATGTACAAAAAACCTTTTAGCTATCTTAACTATGTGCAAAAGACGGTCCTCCACGACAATTTCTGCAGTTGTGGGAACAGTTTCCACAGACAATTTAAAATTACCTGTACTCAATTTGATCAGTTTCTTCATCTACAGCAGACTTACCTCAGTGAGTCCCTTGCATGGCCAGATTCTCTGCCCAACACGTTAATCAACCATCAATTAATCAATCAACAGGTACAGGTAGTGCTTACCAGGTGGTCTAGGCACAGCAGAAGTCAACTGGGGAAATCTCCTTGCCTGTCCAAAATTCTTGCTTGGAGAACTCCTGTCAGAACTAGTCAGGTGCCAGCCCTGTGAATCACCTTATCTGAAGTTCATCTATTGTCTCAAATCAGCCCACTGTCTCATCTATGAGACACTAGCTGGGAGTGCCTTGACCTCTCACGGAATTGATGACTTAAGTGTAACGGGCATTAACACGGGCACAGACACATCTGGTGTACCTAACTACACCAAAATTATAAGACAAACCTGAATTTCATACTTATAACCTAAATTCCATAGATTTTGCCATGGGGTTTTTGTTTAAAAGAGCAGGGAAAGCTACTTGCAACACTTCGGGGATTGGTCTAAACAGAGAGATTCACTGTAACTTATACCCTGTACCTTTCTTGAGGACCAGAGAGCCTTATCCAGACAATTTCTTTAGTTTTCAGTAGCAATACAGTCACTTGAAAATTATACAAAATCAAAGGAAGAATCGTAAGTTACTTGGAGGGGAGGGTGACTTATTTTACTTCTTACTCATGTTAATAATAGTTCTTATGAATGAATGTCAGATTCCTGTAAATGTTGTTATTATTTCCCTCTCATTCATTACAAACAGCATAGTCTGCTTTAAAACTCAAAAAGACCTCCGTAATTTTAAGGACATAAATGATTAAAGAAATACCCAGACCAGTATAAGTCAGATATATGATTATCTTTGATTGTTAAGTTCACTTCTGGTTTTCTAACTTGATAGCTTCATTTGTGTGAAGGTGCTGTAAGTAAGTTTCAAGGGCTCCTGCTGATTTAAAAAACACTTTTGTTGCTTAATGATCATCAGGAAAAAATTGTAAATTACTACCTCAAATTTATTTCATCAAGGATAGACTGTGATATATACCAGTTAGATGGATAATTGGGGGGTAAACAGGAAGAAGAAAAGAGTGAGCAATTTGGTGGTTGTTTAGGAATGACACAAATAACTGAATGTGTGTGCATTTATACATATATAAAAATAATTCATATGAATTAATGAAACTTTAAAGTGGGGAACACCTAAAAATCCTTGTTCTCCATTACCCAAACTCACCTTGACAATTTTGCCTCTCTGTATTCAACTCTACGATTTCCTATAAGTTGGTTAAAGCCTGCTTTTCTCTTTTCTGATCTCCTTTAAGTCATACTTATCCAATAGAATGGGCAACAGTTACATTTTGGTAAAAAATTGATATCTGGGTATTCAGCAAATTGGCACAAAAGGCAAAATAATTTTTTTGCTTATTCTGATAGATTCATAAAATGAGTGATGAGTTTGTCAGTTGAGTTGCAGCAAGTGCTGTTTTTCAGGCACTGTCACGTGTGATAGGACAATGAGGAAAAATGAGAATAAAGGTAGAATTACATAAGGAACATGAGGATGAAGAGCTGATGATATTGAAGCTGGAAAGAAATGAGGTGCCACCCAATGTCGGTAAGTTAAACTCTTTAATGCCCTCCTCTCCCATGCCAATTCTACCTTTTTTACAACATTGGTCTAAACAGACACCAACTCACATGAACTTTCAAAGCCTTCTCCCTTCCAAAGGCCTGATTTTCCATGAGGTCAAGTACTAACAGTTTTGCAAAGGGAGCTTCCTGACACCTAAGCCAACTCCTCGGCTTGAAAATATCCTTTATGAAAGGGGAAGGGCAGGCAATGTCTTTTGAAGTCTCATTGAAAAATTTGTCTTTGGGAATACATATTGAAATGCTTTTTTTCTTCTACACAATCATCCTGACTACCTCATGAGTAAGGTAAGACAAACAGATGCTCTAACTGATTTTAAGATCAAAAGTCTACATAATAAGTGAAGACAGACAGTAAATCTTATCTTCTGGTTGCCTGTGTTCCCAGTCTTGCTTCCTCCTAAGAAAGTTACAAGCAGTCTGATGAGTAGTAGGGGAAATACATGGGATTTGCTTGGAAGAGATTTTTGCATTCATGGAATATAGCATGTACAACATATTCAAATACATGGTGAAAAGTTGTGGCACAAAATATCATGTACTTCTTTACAAAGAAGCATGCAATTGTTCATTAAAGGAATAGATGTTATCTATATAATTTTGGTAAGCTGAAGACAACCATATAAATTAATTTTGCAGCCCAGGGTTCTTGCAGCTATTGTGAGACTGCTGTGTTAGGATATTTTGGAATATTTGTGTAATATCCAAGGATGCAGACATACCTGAGTAAAATATATCATTGTATGTCATGACTCATATCTTGCCACACTTCTCTTTCACTATGCCACATCAAAACTCAGTGAATGGATATAACATTCTATTGTTTATGAATCTTTTTATATAAAAATTGCAACCAAAGTGAAACAGTATTCTGAATATTCTTAAATATGTTATATAGCTTATCACTTAACAAAACTGAGTTCCCTATCTTCAGAGTTCCTTGGAGTTATGTCGTGGTTTAGCCCCAGTTGGCAACTAAGCACCATGCAGCCGCTCACTCACCCTCCCCCGCCCCGGTGGGATGGGGGAGAGAATCGGAAGGGCAAGAGTAAGAAAAACCATGGGTTGAGATAAGAACAGTTTAATAATTGAAATAAAATAATAATAATAATAGTAATAGTAATAATAATGATAATAATAATAATAATAACTGTAATGAAAAGGAGAACGAGAGAGACAAACAAAACCCAGGGAAAAGAAAACAAGTGATGCAACTGCTCACCACCCGCCGACTGACACCCAGCCAGTCCCCAAGCAGCGATCGCTGCCCCCTGGCCAACTCCCCCCAGTTATATACTGAGCATGACGTCATATGGTATGGAATAGCCCTTTGGTCAGTTTGGATCAACTATCTTGGCTGTGCTCCCTCCCAGTTTCTCGTGCACCTGGCAGAGCATGGGAAGCTGAAAAAGAAAGTCCTTGACTATTCTAAACGCTACTTGGCAACAACTAAAACATCAGTGTGTTATCAGCATTCTTCTCCTACTAAATCCAAAACACAGCACTATGCCAGCTACTAGGAAGAAAAGTAACTCTAACCCAGCTGAAACCAGGACAGGTTATCTTATATTTAAAACAAATATTCCTAATGGGTTTTGTGCATTTAAATACAATATTCAATACTTAACATTTGAGGGTGAAGAAGATGCATATCAAGACTTATGTACAACTTAAAAAAAGGCTGGAATAGTATTCTGACAGCTGCCAGGGAGAAAAATGTGAAAATTTCAGTTATGCTCAGTGCTTGTCTTTAAAAAAAAGCATAGCATAATAATTTTTATTAAGATTGTAAAAGTTAAAATTAAACAAGATGCTTATACAGTTGGTCTGGTAACCATATTAAATGCACCTGAATAATAACAACAACAACAAATCAATAAAATTTAGACATGGATCATTAATGAAGTATTTATACAGGGTATGGGTGTGACTCTCTACAGAAGAGTTCAAGAACTTTAGAGCTATACCACCCATAGCAGATGATATAAAGCCAGTATACAGAATTCCACCTTCTTATTGGTTTCAGAGGTCTTTGGAACAGTCCTCATAAAGACTTTTCTTTGCATGCTTAGCAGGGTAACAGATCTGACTCCTACAAGGTATTTTGCACAGGGAGGAAAAAAAAATGTTCTTAAGGATAAACAGAGGCATTGTGGCAGTATCCTTTTCACTGCTTTCTCATGGAAATATGGAACCCACAAGACCTATTGCCACAGAGCCATGTCTTTGCTGAGAATTATGCAAAGTCAAAGACTGTGCAAGAGAGAAGCCATCAGTGGTTTATTGTAAAACTTAGGGAACCAGAACATAGCAGGGAAGTCCTGTTCATATTTTGGCCCAAAGTAATCGTGTGAAGAGGAATATTGGTTTGATCATTACAGGGATAAAGTTTGAGGTAAACTGAGGCATTTTCAACCACAGTCAGACATCTGTATATTCTCAAGTTCACTTACACAGCAGCTGAGAGAGCTACCAAAATGCAAAAGAATCAGATTAAAGTATTAGGAGTAAATATATAGACAGAAGACTGAAACTCCTTGTTAGTTTGATGGAAAATAACAATATAATTATATATATTTGTATGAAAACAAGCTATACAAATCTGAATTAATATAATTTTTAAAGGGTTGAACTAAGAAAGATACATGGCCTCCAAGATATCAAATGATTAAAGGCAGCTTCTGAGGTTGCAGAAAATGCTACTGTAACACTACCTAATAAAAATTGCATTCTTTCACCCTCTTGACTTGTTGTTTGTGGGTTTTTTTAAGGAAAAAACCCAGCAAAACACACAATCTTTCCTCTCATTATAAGCTTTCTCAATATTTTATTTATTTGCTACAACAGGTTTTCCAAGTTTATATGTAAATCATATCTTACATTAAAGTAGAGAAATTTTCTGGAAAGTATATCGGCTTTCTTAATAGCTGATCTTTATTTTGAACAGCAAACTATTTCTCCCTATTATTATGATTTTCTCAATAGAATACATACTTTAATCATTTCAATTCAGTCACATTTAAAACCCTTTATTTCTCCTGCTGATTCTTTTCAGGGAACTTTTACTAGCTCAGTGGTTCCCACAGGTGTTTTCTCAGACTCAGGGTATTTCTTCCATGCTTCAATAAGAAGTTAGAGCTTTGATAATTGCCCCACATGAAAGACCAGTCTTTTATTTAATACTATATGCATGTATGTTTTTTCTTCCTGAACACTTACCTGTAAGCAACAGGAAACATTTTAATGATGAATTTATAAGAAATCATGCACTTGATTTGTAGGAATGTTATGAATTTGTAACTTATTTTAATAGAAGGTATAATATGTCTTCTGTAATTCATACAGTGGTTTTATAGTCTTTTAGTGTTTGTTGTGGTTTTTTTCCAAATAGTCACATACACTAACTTTTCCATTTCATATTTTTTTCTCAAGTGTTAAAACCGTGTTAAAAGTACCCTAAGTCAATTAGTGACAGATTTAAGATAACATTTTATACATCTGAAAAAAAGTACAGGTACCTCCCTAGAGTCAGAAAAATGTTTACAAGTATAAAGTAGCTACCGTCTCATAAAGACCTATGGGATTTAGGTACCTAGATGCATTGTGTTATTTTTTTTCCTCCAGATTTAACTGAGCAACTATCAACTTTGGTTCCAGAGAATCTTTCCATTGAGTACATTTTAAGAACTTTATAGAATAGTGGGTATTATCATATAGCAGTTGTATTAAAAAAACAATGTGCTTTTTTAATGGAAAATTTAATGGTACTAGCTAAGTTTAAAGGTATGAAAAATTACAGCATTTAAAATAGTGTCAATAATAAGTATTGTATATTGTTCCTTTAAACTAAAGGAATAGTCAACATCTTTAAATATGGCATTGAGAAGATGACTCTTCTTCTGATGGAGAGGAGGGTAGGATATAACAGCTTATTCAAAGGGTCCTTTTATTCATAGGTTAAATCAAGAACACCAATCTTTTCAACTTTCTGTCAATAGCATAAAAATAATTTGGGTCCCGAGTCTCATGTCCTATGCTCATGTATGTTTTCCCACATTCTTGAAGCATTAGATTTACTTTGTATGCAAATGTCAATTATATCAACTATGTGCATTATCTCAGACACTTGAAGGAAGCAGAAGAGTTATTGTATATGGGATGTTCAGTAATGTTACTAAGGTTATTACCGTGGGGTGACCAGGGATGGTTACCAGGCCCTGAAGGAAAGCAGTGGATGTGAGAATACTGTAAACATCAGAACAATTTATCTGTCCTGACATTTATTTCTCAAAGGCCTCGGAAAAGGAAGAAAGCTGCAAGAGGTTATCAGGCTGGGTACATTGCCTTAGCAGGTATCATTCAACCTTTAGGTCTTCTGTTGCGCATATCTAATCTAACTGGAGCCTTTTTGTTACGCTCTCAGTCCTCATCAGACATAAGAGCAAGTTGGGTTTATGGTTCAGTGCAGTTACAACTTCAACCACAACAGGAAACCTGATTACAATGCCACTATGAAAGTAGTTAGCTATACCAAGGACACCCTGGAAGCTATTGATATGAAATTAAAGCCTCAAACTATAGATTTCAAAGGTTGCTTTAATTGAAAGCTGAATAAAGTCATTCCGGCTAAAAAATAATAATAAAATATATATATCTTAATTACACATATGCACTTATGTACATGTACAAACAAAAAGGGATAAAGGAAAGGTTTTCTTTGTCTTTTTATTGACACTTTGCCATAACCTAGTACCTGAATCACTCTAGGCTATATTCACACTCTTCAAGTCAATGTACTATAGCACAGAAAAGTTCAATAAAATTCTATAGCTGCACAACTTCTTAAAGAAGCAAGACTATGTTAAGCAGGAAACATTTACTAAATGAAGTAAATGCTTACCACTCATTAAACTTACATTTTTTTATACCGTATTTAAACAATGAAACAAGGGGGTTATTTTCTCTCTCTCACCCACCCCCCCTTTTTTTGTGTTGAGACAAGACAGTATGTCTGAGGCTCATTTCATCTTGTGTGTAGGTATAGAAAAAATAGATTTCTGGGTACATGTCAACATTTAAGAATTGATGAGCTCTGGGTAGAAGGAAACAAACACCCTCCTCCACTACCCAAATAGGATAACTGTTTCTGTAGCTGTTTTCATGAAGGAATAGAGTGGTACCATTTTTGTGCCATCATAGCCCGAGACTGATTGCAAAGCACATATAACTGGGTTTTGTTCCATGTTTTGTTTAGGATTTTTTTGTGTGTCTGTAATTTATTAGCAAGGACCTTTCATAATATAATAGTGTGATTCTTAATTTAATTGATTAAACATTATTAACTCTTCTGTTTACTTTCCACTTAATCTATAACTTTTGAAGCATGCGCAATACAATTATTTCTGCAAAAAGTAAAAAAAAAAAAGGGGAATTAAAATTATTTTAGTGTACAAGCACTTGTCATTATGGATAATAAAAAAACTCTGTAGGATAGTCCACTGTATGGATGAAATTAGATTTAAGACTGAAACCTTTATTTTCTAAAAAGAACAACTGAAAGAGCAGGTCTGTGAAAGAAATATGATATGAAACAGTGTAGTTTGAAGTGAAGTTTAGGAAAAAAAATATGAACAATGAGAAACTGTTACTTCAAGGAAAAATCAGTTCAATATCAAATTCATGATGATTTTCAGAAAATGGTAAGAAAAAGTAAGTATGAATATGAAAAAAAAAGAAACCAGAGAAGAATATAATGTTTACTATACAAGGAAAAAGGAAACAATTGCTCTCAATAAAATAATAATAGAGTTGGAAAAGATGATTTTTCAGGTCAAGGAGATTAGATTGGAAGAAGTCTTGAATATGTAAATGAACAAACAGAACACGAGGAATCATTTAAAATAAGAGTTTTACTACAGCTTGTATTGATATATGGACTGTGAACTCAACTGTTATTTCATAAAGATACCTTAAAATAGTTGGGTATTTTGTCCCAGTAAAGACGAAGGTATATAAGTAGAATCACTGCTATAGTGTGCATCTGTAGGTTTCTCACAGTGAAATTTTACCATGACAACTCTGGGTACATTTATTGGTCATATAAAAGCCAAATATATCTATAAACATTCTTTTTATAGCACATATTGGAACGAATTGGTACAAAAGAATTTTCTCATAAAGAAATGGTCCTCAACTCAAATTCTATAGTCACAATCAACCTAAAATTTTCAGACACAAAGACGTGTATTACTTGATGTTACTATTGTTTGTTTAGTTAAAAATGAGCTGAAAACCACAAAAGTTGTTTGTGGTGTTCTAAGTTTTATATTATGGTTCAATTAGCTCCTGAAAAATTGATTCTGGGTTACTTCTTGTAGTTACAAAACATTAAGTTCTTTGTCTTTTTTCCAGTCACCACAAGAGGACCTAAATTATTGAAGAAGCAAAATCTGAGGCAGCCATGATTAAAATATGCACAAATACAACATAAAAAAAAAAATCAATAGCATTATTTACTGGATACACACTCTTAAAAATTTTGAAATTAACTTTTCCTCTCTTTAGATGTTCTTCAGATTCCTTCTTTATGGAATTATGGACCTGTTATTCAGCACATTTCCAATCATAACCCATTGAAAACAAAAGAACAGCAAATTGCACAATGTCAGAACAAACAGGAGGGTAGAAATGAAACACCCAGTGAAGCCACAAAGTGAATTAAATCTGTATGAAGGAATAACCTGTTAAAAAGCTACAGTACATCTTCAAAGCATTTAGAAGAGTACAGAAGATGAGGTACCTAAAAATAATAATTAAGTAGTAAGTTCCCAGTGGAATCAAAATAAAAGACAGAAATCTCAGCTGTGAAATAAATATATATTAAAAAAGAATACATATAAAAGACCAGTCTTCAGTCAAATCCAAGCTATCAAATGACCAAAAATTAAACAATCTCAATAGATTTTTTAATATAACAAGAAAAGATTTCATATAATTTATCTGCAGAATTATTAATCACCTCTGTCCTTTTAACTTGTGGTTACGATTGTAATTCAGCCATCAGTGCAAATGTTAGATTTTACCATAATTTTAGATACAGTATTCTGTAGGACTCCTTGAACATAGAAGAACAGGACCAAAATTTGCTTATAATAACTGAGTTTTGGTTAGTACCAGTGTCCTGGTTTCAGCTGGGAGAGAGTTAATTTTCTTCCTAGTAGCTAGCATAGTGCTGTGTTTTGGATTTAGTATGAGAAGAATGCTGATAACACACTGATGTTTTAGTTGTTGCCAAGTAGTGCTTAGAATAGTCAAGGACTTTCTTTTTCAGCTTCCCATGCTCTGCCAGGTGCACGAGAAACTGGGAGGGGGCACAGCCAAGATAGTTGATCCAAACTGACCAAAGGGCTATTCCATACCATATGACGTCATGCTCAGTATATAAACTGGGGGGAGTTGGCCGGGGGGCAGCAATTGCTGCTCAGGGACTGGTTGGGCGTTGGTCGGCGGGTGGTGAGCAGTTGCATCACTTGTTTTCTTTTCCCTGGGTTTTGTTTGTCTCTCTTGTTCTCCTTTTCATTGCAATTTTTATTACTATTATTATTTTTATTTTATTTCAATTATTAAACTGTTCTTATCTCAACCCGTGAGTTTTCTTACTCTTGTCCTTCCGATTCTCTCCCCCATCCCACCGGGGCGGGGGAGAGTGAGCGAGCGGCTGTGTGGTGCTCAGTTGCTGACTGGAGCTAAACCATGACAAACAGTTTGATATTTGTAATGCAGAGCTAGTTCTTTCAGTGCTAGAAGACAGAGTTATACTCATCTCTTCACAGGCCGTTGAATATTTTACTGTGTTCCTCAATATCTTTTACCAAAGATCAACTGTTACTCTGTATGACAGGCAGGCTGATTGGGACTGAAATAATTTGGAAAGACTGTACTGGGACATCAGCTGAATTAGTATATATCTAGAAAGAGATCAATAAGGAGATGATAATATTTGTCACCTTTCTCTACACTTCTGCTCTAGTATCACAGCTACTAGGATCCTCTCACACATCTACCCTTTCCTGGGAAAATATCTACACTGTCATCTTACATTAGGGCTTAATACTTCACTTGAGCTCAGACTGCCTTATACTACTTGATTCTGCAAATAATCCCCTACTGGACTGTTACTGTCAGTAACATCAATGTGTAGACTATTAATTTCCACAGATCTTCATATGCAAACACTTTCCTTCATACAGACCTAAATCCAATGATGCTGTCGTTCATTTTCACCTCCTTTTTTTTTTTATAATTGGCCCAGAACTTAAAATGAATTCCTTTTTTTGACATAACATCTACCATAGTTTTCCAGAGTAGGAAAAGTCCATGTCCTCCCTAGTGTAGACAGCAGACTATTTAGATTTTACATATTACTTATGCTTCAGCATCAGCATCAAAAGCAAAAGAATTCGCATTTCATTCTGGTTGCCACCTACAGGTTGTTTACTACAACAGTAGTCTTCCCAAAAACCAATGCTTAATTTAGAAAAAGACAAGAGAAGAAAGAATGGCAATAAAAAAGATATTATTTTTCATCTCTTGCCAGTTGTACCTGAAAAATCATAAGCGTTGTACTTATTTCCAGTGTTTCCCTTTCTGTGAAGATCCTTTTAGATATCTAAAGATCTTAAAAATAAAACAAAACAAACCCCTCACGTCCTTTGAATAGCAGCAAAGAAAGCAGGGGGAAGAGGGTTTCTAAAACTAGCAATTGCCAATTGGAGCTAGAAGGGGCACGGCGTCCCGAGGAGCAGTAGCAGCAGGGCTGCTCCATGAGCAAAGACAAGCTGGGAGCGCAGGACAACCCCAGCACAGACAGGGAAGTCCCCCCTGACCCAGGCACAGTCCCACAGCACCTGAGCAGGGTGGGCAGAGCAGGTCCCATAGCAGCAACAGGCTCTGTCAACTGTCTATTGACCATCAGCCACATTGTCGTGGTTTAACCCCAGTTGGCAACTAAGT
>VYZW01051178.1:2225-25563 GCA_013401315.1 Balaeniceps rex
CCCCCGGACAGGCAGCTGCCTGCGCTGCCGTGACCACACCGCTGGCCGGCACTGCGAGAGGTGAGCCTGGTCAGAGGGGAGGGGATGGGACAGCATGGCATGGCATGGCATGGCATGGATGCTTGGGTTGTGTGCGATGTTGGTAAAGGCTACCAGCAGGAAAAGCACATGCGTATGCAGAGGAGGAAGGGGAAGGGGGTGCTGACAACCCCATGTCTGTGGCATGAGGGGAGGGAAGATCTATAGGTATTCCCTCACTTGTTATTTAAGCTTTTTTGACTTGGCTGTGAGCAGTGTGAAATGCTCTGGCAGGGCATCCTTGCCCTGGTGGAGATGTTTCTTACACATGTGTGCAGGCACATAGATGTTTGTGGGTGTGGAATTTTCCAAAAGGAGCCACTCTTTGGCTCATTACGTTTCTTTGTATTTCCCCTCCTTCCTCCCACTCTCCTGAACTGGACTGTTTTAGAGTCAAACTTGGTGCTCTGCACCATGCTGCGGCAAGAGGGATATCAAATATTTAACAGAATTTCAGGTGTTTCTCCCACATTATCAGGCATGAAAAGATGCTCTGTCACTTGAAAAACGCCAGCAGTGTGACACGTCCTTCCTGCTTGAGGTCTCTTCTGGCAAGGGAGTTGACTCTTATAACAAGGGGCACAAGGCTGCCTGGAAGAATCATATCATGTATTAGTTATTTATTAGCTCTCAGAAGATGTAAGTTTTAAATAATGTACAAATTTGCCTTGCAGGTCTGATAACATATGCATAGGCTCTCAAAAAGGTATTTAAAAATGTTTTGGACTCCCAACAGCAATTGGCAAACAATTTTTAAATCTCCCTGGCATGACTTTCATCACTCAGATGTAGATGTAAAGAATTAAGACACTTCTCCGATGAACCATAATCATAATAAACGCCATGTAGATTTGCCTGTTCTCTCTCTGTCTTTGCCATCTCTGTGTAATGCATGGTTGGTCTGAAAAGCGAGCATTTTACACAGAGCTTCAGTAGGAAGAGGGGATTATGTTGGGTGTAAGGACCAGACTGACTCTAATCCCCGGCATTCTTTCCCTCCCCACTTGTCTAAACCAGGTGCAATTACGATCTGTTGAAATCAGAGGAAAGTCCCATTTCCTCACTCAGCCCAGCATTTAATTCCAGGGCAAAGAAACTGAGTTACACGGAGGGAAAACTGCAAATACAAAGAAAAAAAAAAAAAAAACCAAATAAAAAATATCAAATGATGGTGTCAGCAGAATATGGCTGGAAATACAAGCGTGCAACAGGAGAGGCTTTTCCGTATTGCTGCATCCTGCTCTACAGTCTGCAAATTCACAACATTGATGAATGGGAGAGCGCCCTACAGAAGGCTTGAATATGTATCTCTGGCTGAAAACTCAGGGAGTTAAAGCTGTTTCAGTGAAAAATAGTACAAGAAATGGATCCTCTACAAGTGGAACAAAAGGTACTAATGGTCTACTCAATCCAAAAACTAAAGGTGTGAGGCACTCCAGTGGATACAGCTCAGAGCTAGAGAAAATTTCAGGCTAGAAATAAGGCTAACACTGTTAATAATGTAGGTAATTAAGCACCGGAGCAACCCCTTAGAGGACGTTGTGGTTTCTCTGTCGTTGGCAGTTTTAAATCAGGACTGGATAATTATTTTGTAAATGCTGTGCTTTAATTCAAAATGGAATTACTTCAGGGAAGTCCTGCAGCCTGTGTTATACAAAAGCTGAGACTGTGCGGTCCCAGCGGCCCCTTTGGCTCTGCGTCAGTGATCTGTGGGAAGCTGAACACGGAGGTAGGGTGAAATCTCACATTTCTGTTTGTCCCAGCGCTACACCTTGTGGCTTTATTTAGCAGAGCCACTTCTTCCCCCCCACTTCTGCCAAAGAAACGTACGCTTGTGCTAGGAATTATTTGACCAACAGCATCATTTCTTTGTTTTTCACCATATCTGGGGCTTCTGGAACAACATGACTTTTGCTCCAAAGGGACAGAATTCGACTTCTAATGATAGACAATCCTTGCATAATGCCGCATAACTTAATTTAATTTTAGGTCTGGCTTTTCTCCCTGTACATAACATGATTGTTCTGTCAGTCCGATTGTCATATCTGTAAGAGGATAAGAACAACACCTTTTCGTAGAAATGTTGAGGGAATAATAGAAAAAAGGATTGGAGGGACCTCAAGAAGTCATGTGGCTGATCCCTTTAGACCTTACTGCCTGAGCAGACGCAGGCAGGGCGAAGTATGGCTTTTAGCACCTACCATTCTGGTCTCAAACTGGAAATAAAATGCATACTGTTCCAACTGGGTCATCCAGGAGGTGATAGAATCATAGAATCACAGGAGGGTTTGGGCTGGAAGGGACCTTTAGAGGCCATCCAGTCCAACCCCCTGCAGTGAGCAGGGACATCTTTAACCAGATCAGGTTGCTCACAGCCCTGGCCAACCTCACCTGGAATGTTTCCAGGGATGGGGCCTCCACCACCTCTCTGGGCAACCTGTGCCAGTGCTTCACCACCCTCAGGGTAAAACATTTCTTCCCTATATCCAGCCTAAATCTGCCCTCCTTTAGTTTAAAACCATCACCCCTTGTCCTGTCACCACAGGCCTTGCTAAAAAGCCTGTCCCCATCTTTCCTCTAGGCCCCCTTGAAGCACTGCAAGGCCGCACTAAGGTCTCCCCAGGGCCTTCTCTTCTCCAGGCTGAACAGCCCCAACTCTCTCAGCCTGTCCTCAGAGCAGAGGGGCTCCAGCCCTCGGAGCATTTTTGTGGCCTCCTCTGGCCCCGCTCCAACAGCTCCATGTCCTCCTTGTGCTGAGGGCTCCAGAGCTGGACGCAGGGCTCCAGGTGAGGTCTCACCAGAGCCGAGTAGAGGGGCAGAATCCCCTCCCTCGACCTGCTGGCCACGCAACTGCTGAGTTGGTTATGGCAACCAGTGATGGCAACTGCTCAGTTGGTTATGCTTTGGGTGCTTTCTGTGTAGGAGCCGAGCAGCCACAAGAGCACTCTTCATTGAATGTAACTCCATCAGCCCCAGCAAGCTGTTCTGGGAGGTAGAGAAATGCTGCAAGGAGAGCTTGGCTGCACTCCCTCCCCTGCAGCCAAACGCAAAGGAAAATTTTAGGCCAAAAACTTTCACCCAAGAAATGAGGCGTTCTCCCTCACTACCAAGATGTTTAAAGGAGCGATCTCATTTTGTAAAGTCCAAATCCCCCAGGAACCCCTGTCGATCAGCTCTCCTAATTAAATTTTGTGGGTTAAAAGACTAACCAGGGAGCTGCTGGCCTTAGACCAAAAATGTATGCGGAAAATAATGGGTATGAGGAACAGCAAACAGAAATAAAGCCTTTTGCCTGTGGAGTATGGCAAGTTCATACCCAAACATCTGTTTTTGGGATGTGCATTTAAAGCTTCTTTTGGTCCCTGACTTCCCCCCTCGCTCTACCCCAGGAGACAGAAGGCAATGTCAGAG
This sequence comes from Balaeniceps rex, assembly GCA_013401315.1. Lineage (NCBI taxonomy): Eukaryota > Metazoa > Chordata > Aves > Pelecaniformes > Balaenicipitidae > Balaeniceps > Balaeniceps rex. The sequence continues at coordinate 5,715 of VYZW01051178.1, forward strand.
CTTTGCTATAGCTGTCCCTGTAGAGCTATAGTGGCTGTGAAGGAGGACTATGCATCACTGTCATTGCACAGAGGCTGCTTCCAGGAAGACCCTCATGAATCATGACTGAGACCAGACCAAGGGTCACGGTTTCCTAAACAATGATTTAAATTGATTTTGGTGTCTTAACTCAAGCATACAGTCCAAAAAAGCCCTGTGCATCTTAAATTCACCTGTGAGTCCTGTTTGCATTTGGAAAACTCTTCAGCTACAGCAAATCTGCCTTGGTGCATTACCCAGATGGTCACAACCTGAGCCTGGAAGAACCAGAAACACAGCAGAATGGCCCAAATCCCATGTGTTGAAATAGTGCCACAGTGCAGAAAAGAAAGCAAGATTCATGAGAGAAGAAGTAGAGGGAGAAGCCAAAGAGCAGTCAGCATAATGCTGCAGCTTTAGGTCTAGGGACAGGGACACCTGGACTCTGGATCCTGCCTCCTTCAGCATTTCTGAATTTTATGCAATGATTATTTAATGTAATTTTTGTAAATGAAGGAGGGTTAGGAACAAGAACTCACTTTCAGAGTCAGCATCCCTGTAGCATCTACGCAGCAGGAGGCAGAGAAGGTCTTCCACCCAAATTTATCTGAAGCTGAGTGACTGACTGTCTCCTGGGAGGTGGGAAGAGTGTAGGGAAGGGAAAGGAAAGCTGATATCTCATGGCTCACAAAGACATTATACCAGGTCTCTTGATTTCTTGGGTGAGAGCCTTTATCATTAGGCTGCTTTATATAAGCTCTCAAAGACACCAGCCACTGTTTTTTTCCAGTGAATGACTTCATAGACCTGAACTTCACCTCTGTCATATTGGCGTAGGTCCTCTTTGCTGGCTCTAGCTACTTTTGGTTTCTTTTTTTTTGTTGTTGGGGTGGAAGAAAGGCTTAAGTTAATATTTTGAAGCTCCCATGAACTGTCTCGCATAGAAACTTTGGAGCTAAAAACATGCAAATATCTTGGGCAAAGAGGAGTCCACTGGTGCAATGTGGGACCTCAGCAGCACAAAGCACTGTGTATGTCTGCAGTGTTGTGCACAGCTTCCAGAAGCAATTCCAGGGCTGACCCACATTTGAAGTGGTTGAACTCTTGTGGCTTGAGGTTACCATTCAGACTCTTTTCACGTCTTACACACCTAAGCACTGTTTTAGGGTACTAACAGGTATATTCATAGATGTCTCCATTACATTTCCCCTTTTCCTGTGGATGGCTCTTGCTAGCAATCCTCATAGAATCATAGAATAGAATCATAGAATGCTTTGGGTTGGAAGGGACCTTTAGAGGTCATCCAGTCCAACCCCCCTGCAGTGAGCAGGGACATCTTTAACCAGATCAGGTTGCTCACAGCCCCGGCCAACCTCACCTGGAATGTTTCCAGGGATGGGGCCTCCACCACCTCTCTGGGCAACCCCTTCCAGTGCTTCACCACCCTCAGTGGAAAACATTTCCTCCTTCTATCCGGCCTAAATCTGCCCTCCTTTAGTTTAAAACCATCACCCCTTGTCCTGTCACCACAGGCCTTGCTAAAAAGCCTGTCCCCATCTTTCCTATAGGCCCCCTCATGCTTTGCATTACTCTTCTAAACTTATTTGTGAGACATTTAAGCCAAACCTGACAATTCCAATCAACAAATAGGTCCAAACGTTACTTGTTTGGTGACAATTGTTTGCCTACAACAACTTTTTCCATTTCACACATCCATTTTCTCCAGTTAGCTTGACAGTCTGTACCAGAATTCAGCTCTAATTTGATTGCTTGTGCTCTTCTTGAAGGAATCCCTATGGGCCATCCATTTTAGTGGATTGGGATTGCACCAGATGTAAATACGATTTGTATTGAATCTGAATTCTACACAAACCAGTGTTAAATTTTCATTTAATTTACAGACCAAATTAGCCTCATTCACTTGGTTGGGTTCTCCATCCTGCCATGACCTTTTTGGACAAGTTGGAAGAAAGATGGGAAAAACAAAAGGTCAACATAATTTGAAAAGACCTTACAAAATACAGAGGGCCTGGCAGAACTGTTAGCTTTTGCTATATATCTTTATTCTTCTTTCGGGCTTAGCTTTAGACTCTGTACTTTGTATTAGAGAGGGATAAGTTTGTGTTTAGGGACAAAGCTGAATGCCAGAGCATGTTCAGAGAATTTCACACATGTACAGAAACAGGTTCCGGTATGCTGCTTTAGCATGTAGCCCTTGGCGATTATATCTAACCATGCGAAGGATGGTGGAAAAGGAGACGTGACAGTCGCAATTGGAAATGGAGCCACGTGGCAACTGACCCTGCGCGGGCTACCTCGATGGAGGCGCTTGGGCACCGTGGCCAGTCCTTGTAGACAGCCAAACCACAAGGGTTGACTGGTGTCCATCTAATCTTCATAAATCAGCTAGCTGATAACATGAATTGTTGGAAGACTTCAGCACACAGTGAGTTCCCAAGCAAATTAGATTTGCCCAGCTTGAAGGTGAGAATCCAGGACTCTGCAGACTCCAGAGAGTGTTTGGGAGCTGGAACTACAAAACCAGCAAAACTGGCTTTCTCATGCCAGCATGTTTTCCTCAGCTGGGGATATTTTTGCAGATCACATGCATTTTATACATATTTCATACAAATGATACACATTTTATACAAATTATCTCTGTGACTAGGAAGTGAAATATTAACAAGGCATTGCCAATACAGGTGCAGCAGCAAAAAAACATTGGTCTTAATTTGTTATTCCATGATTGACCAAGTCTAGGCTTGGAAGGCAAATGAGTCCTGGAGTGGAGGGGTTTCCAATAAGAAAGGTAAAACCAGCTTGGTAAACAGACATTGGAGATGATGCAATGTCCCAGTGATATGGTCACGAGCAGTGATAGTGGTCACAAGCAGTGAATCTTAAAGACTTTTATAGGGATACCTCTCCAGCCAGAATCATGAAAAAGAAAACATAACTGATACCAGATTTGGGAGAAAAAAATTGTGGCTCTTCAGTCCACTCACGACAAAAAACTTGTGATGGTATCTATGCACACTAATCATAGACCAGAATCCCATTGTCTCGCGCTTGGTACAAAATAATAACAATGCAAGTCTTTGCCCTAAATTGTTCATAGCGCAAGAACAGCCGGTATTTACTAGTGTAAATCCCTCTTCATTTTTAAGGCTCACAAATCCTTTCTTCCCCCCAAACTCACTCCTTTTGTGATAGCAAATACCCCTCTACTTTTGCCTTTTTGCTTCCACATCTTAGGTAATGTATCTCAAGGACTTTTAGCATGTTAACAGAGTCTGGATAGCTCTTCTAGCAAAATACACTGGACTTTCTATTTCCCAAACAACATCTGAGAAAGATAAGATATTGCCATGATTGTAAATGATGTATTTAGGGATTAGCTGCCAAGTGTGGAATCCCCAATTCTCTCCCTATTATGGTAGCGCAAGATAAGGCCCAGATTTCGCACCTCTGCTAATTTCTTTTCACTTACCATAACCGTGCGAGAAGAGATAACCTTTATTCTGTTATCAGGTATCAGCTGCTATATCACATAAATGCAATCCTCTCGATTAACACGTACCATAGTAAAAAGAAGCAGGGATCACAGACCCATCTGGAAAGGTAAAGAGAACATTTCTGAGACCATGCGGCAAGGAGGAGAGGGATTTAAATGATGGGAATGCAATCACTGTGTAAAGGAATGGCCAAGCTGACTATGATCTGTCTGCTGGATCTATGGTTCATACATGCTTTGTTTTACAGTGGAAAGAAAATTGATCCAGCAAACATTATTTTGATCCTAGCTTAGCTATGCCTGTGATTGACGGCACTTAGCTGAAGGTTGGGATTGGAAAGGGCCAATGGAAGGGTCTGAAGGTGGTTATGGACGTTGTCTAAAGGAAAGCTGTGAAGCTTTGAAGAGGCCAGTCTTGGAAATAGGAAGGTTAAGAAGGTGGGGACTCCACCAGCTTGTTAGGAAACAATAATGATGTAGTCACCCCTGCAGAGAGGACTTCTTACGAAAGCTTCTTCAGCATAACGGCTAACGAGGCCTCATCCTGCGGGGAGACGGGCTCTGCTACGTGAATGAATCATGGATGCTGGGATGGGATGGGGAGAAGACTCATTTAAAGGGATTTAAAAACATGTGCCGGCCACATCAAGTTGGAGTTGATTCCTCAGCAGTGAGCCTTGTCAACAGGCTGGCTAAGGGCCAGCAGGGAGGGAAGCTGTCACCAGAAGGAAGCTGTCACCTGCAAAGGAAGCCTTATTGCAGCAGTAACGCTAAGCCAGGAGCTCGTAACGTTTGACTGCAGAGATAAACAAGGTATGGAAAGTGGGGTTTTATATAAAGAGGACTGAATAATTCCAGCAGTTGAGGGTTTATGTCATGAGGGTGATACCTACTTTGTACCTGGGGACAGAAGGAAGGCTGGGGTGAAGCACGCAGCTTACCTGCAAAATGAATAACCGCATGCACGCGGATGAGAGCAAGATAGGAGCGTAAAAACCAAATACTAAAGGAGACACTTCACTTTTTAACAGCCCACTCAGCCTTGTGATCTGTCCATTTCTTATGGCTGGCACTACCCTACCACCGTAGGCCGATGCTCCAGATTCTTGGCAAGACCCGCGAGCCAGAAGCTGAAGGTACATTCTGCTGAATGTGCTTGACATTACGCTTATACAATGGGTCACACGGGGCTGCCAGATTTTAAATGCTGAAACTGGTGACGATCCCAGAAAGAGAAATTGATATGTATACTGAATGAGATGTGGGAGGCCTGCTGTTCAAGCGATATTGTGGCTCCATGCACATACAGCCGGCGGATGAATTTAGGTTTGGATCTACAGCGAGTACATGAAGTATCATTATGTGCACATTAGCCATTTTTCCAGACATCTGGCAGCTGAGGATTGCTGGGCATCTGGAAAAACATCCAGGTGTTGTTATCCAGGAAAAGCCATGCTACCTGTGCATTTCTGTAACGTGTGGATTTTGGTCAAATATTCCATGACGCTCATGGTACGCAGGATAAACGCTGGCTCTGGGGCCACAGGATGCTAGGGCAAACCCACTTCTCCTGTCTTGGATTGCAGCACAAAAGAGAAAACGCCTCCTTTACAGTCAAGGTCAGCCTGAGAACCTGCAGGACAGAAACCGGCTTCCCTGTGGGCTGCAGAAAAATTTGGGAGCTGTCACGATCCGAGCTGTGGTGAGATTATTAGCTCAGACTGGTACCTCGACGTCCGTCACAGAGATACCTTTGACTGCAGTGAAAACTTGCACTGGGAGCCTTCAGTGGTGCAAAGATAAGGTAAAGGCTCATTTTCCCCAGCAGCAATTGTCAGCCTTTTTCTTACTGCGTTGAATGACCGAGAAGCTTCTGGTGGCAGCGCAGGTCCTTTTAGAAACTGCGCTCGCACAGATTGTGCAGAAACACGCTCGTGCTGCCTTCCCTTAACTGGTTTTCCCAAAGCGCCTTTGGAGCAGGTATTCTTGGAGAAGAGGTTGCAAACCAGTGCTTGAGGTTCAGCGATTTATTACCGACTCCTGCCCCGTAAAGGTAACAAAAGCTGGCACAAAAGACACAACAACAGTTGCTAAATGACAAGATGGAGCAGCCCACACGGAGCATGGAGGGAGAAGCACAGATGGCAGAGAAGGGCTTGCAGGAGACTGCGGGAATGCGGTCAGAATACAAATCCCATTGAAGCATTTCAGTAAATAATTTGGCTAATAAAAAAAAGCAGTTTAGTTTGAGAGTCCTGGAAGTCTTTTCATGTTACTACCCCACACGCTAAACATGAAACCGGGAGAGATTATGGCTGTGTCCTGCAGGGTAAGAATAAACAAAGGATTTAAAAATAAATCCTTATTACAATCTGAGAGATAAAGCCAGCTTTTCTGGAGGAAGAGCCAGGTGGAATAAGTAGTTTCTTCATAATTCACAGAGAACCAGGAATATTTGCTGCTTCGTGAATGAAGCAAACGCTGCTCTCTTTCTGCCATGGGTTTTGCTGCTTGAAAGCAAGAGAGCAAGAGGGGAAGCAGGAGGGTGGAAGGAAGGAAGGAAGGAAGGAAGGATGGAAGGAAGGAAGGAGGGAAGGAAGGAATGAAGGAAGGAAGGAGGGAGGGAAGGAAGGAAGGAAGGAAGGAAGGACGGACGGACGGAAGGATGGAAGGAGGGAAGGAGGGAAGGAAGGGTGGATAAATGAATGGACAGACTGGCCACGGTGCTCAGCAATGCAGAAGCTGCATTCCCCGTGCTTGCTCAGGTTGCTCAGCCTTTCACGACTCTGACTCTGCCTGCAGCACATTAAAAATGGAAAGGAGATGAAGAAGAAACTCAAGAAAAAATGATTGGGGTGATGAACTTTCCAGAAAGTCACATACAGGCTAATGCAAGGCCTGATTCAACCATCTCTGCTCACTGGAGGAGCGACCACCTATACATATCCCACCGGCTACGGAGGGTGTTGTGGCTGCTTGGCAAATTTCCAGCAAAACGTTTGGGAGTCAGAAAGTCTCTGTTCATCGAAAAGCATCGCACGGAAATTTGTCACATATTAAAAAAAAAACAACGTGGTTTGAAACAGGAATGGAGGGGAAGAAAAGTGTTTTGAAAAGGTCAGAACAATCCAGCAAAATTTTTTTGTAAAGGGAGCCCTTAGACTGGCGCTTTTGAAAGCACTTGTTATTTTTCTACTTTTAGAAGAAATTAAAAAGGACAAATGGGATGGAACAAGCAGTGCTAAGTATGTCAATTGGCCTGAACTGCAACTGGAGAATGGGATGTTTTGAACACAGTGCTAATGGATGGGATTGGACTGCAAAATCTGGATATCTCCTCAGAAACACACAAAAGATTGTAAGATAGGACGAAATTAAAACATGATTTTCTCATGAATTAATTTATCCTACATAGTGGCAACTGCTATTGAACAACCCGTTACTATGTGATGAAGGTTTCTTCTTTTTTTCTGCAGCGGACTCTCAGAATTTTATTTACATTTAAAATTAATTTTCCACTTCTTATAGAGATTTTTTAACATTAGAAATAACTCATTGAAACAGAATGAAAATTCCACTTGGACAGAAATTTTCTAGCTTTTCAATGAAAAATGAAGCTTTTATTGGTAAAAGCATTTAGTTTGGAAAGAACATTTGGAAAACCAAAGTATATGACAGAAAATTATGAGACTTTCATAAGCAGAGATGTTGTAGTTGGTATTTTTTTACATTTTCTTCATTAGAAATTTTATTGTGAAAATGCAAAAGTGCTTTCAGAACTTACTTTCTTGGATTAGAAGTAGCTGCCAAAAAGAAATGCAATATAATTGCACATAGCTGAAAACAAAAACCCATTTCTTCCTACTTTCAGGTCAACCTCGCAGATGCATCTCTCAAATTCTCTCATTTTTCCCCTCTTTGTGCCTTCCTTTAAAGAGGGCCGAAGACACCTTCCCTCCCTCCCACCCCACGTAGCTCCATAGCCTCAGGACAAGGCGCTCACCAAGATCCACAGTGACCGGAGGTGAGCTCTGCAAGACAAGCTGATGTATAAGATCGGTGTTTTGGGACCCAGAACGCTGGGACCCAGATATAAGGGAACAAAGCAAGAGGAAGATAAATAATGAATGTCAAAACTGTGGTAAAGATCTCAACGTGAGCTTTTTCTTACTGGATTTAGCATAATCCGACCACAGAAACCCAGGGGAGAAGAGGTCCCCAGGATCCCACGTCCCATTGGCATGGCGCTCATCTCTTTCCCAGCAACGCAGAGGGACTGTGGTCCCCACGGCTGGGGCTTGCTTCCCCCATGGGCTCACAGTCCCAGAAGGCATCTGAGACGTGACTGTGCTCAACTCCAGGCTCTTGGTTGCGTTTTGGCAGGGAGTGTCAAGTGCTGGGAGAATTGAGGCCAAAAAGTCTCTACCTGGGAAAGACAGCAAAGCTTTCCGCAGGCTTGTTTGCAAGAGCCCCACTGCAGCAGCGTGGGTTTGCACACAAGGCCAGAGGGAATTTATAAACCAGGTTGCCTTATTTATTGGAGTGGCAATGAAACGCCTAAAATTTCTAGCCTGACAGACAAGCTGAGGAGAGAGGACACTTAGGAAGAGAAGATGAAAATTAACCTGAAGGCCTGTCTGCATGATAAGAGCATCCCAAATGCTTCAGAGACTCTTTGAGTGTTAGGGCAGGAGTCGCAGAAAAAGGTTTTGCGCATCCTGGCCGCTGGTGCCCATCCGTACTGGGACGAGTGTCCCCTGCAGGACACTCATGCAGGGACAGAGCCCTTAGGTGAGAACTTACACAGCAAATTGGTTTGTCTCTAAATATATCGCAGGGTCATAATGCCGCACAGCACAGACCCTCAGACATCTTTTAATGTCATTTTCCCCAGGATGCCAGAGAAGAGGGGTCTCACGGGTCTGAGAGTAGGCATGATGAAAGAAGAGAAGGTGCTTCCCAATCTTGACATCAGCAATGATGGGCTGGGCATGCTCTTTGCAACAGGTTGTTATAATTCGACATGCTCTGCTCTGCTGACATCCAGAGAGCTGTGGCAGTCCGTGCTGGTGGGGAATGTGACCTGAGGGTCTCAATATATATACATTGATTCTCATATGCTATGGATAAGTATCACAAAAACCACCCAATAACGGTGTTAACCTTCTTCTTACCTCTAGGAAGGCAGGTTTTTTAGAAGCTCTCAATACTGTGTTGGTTCAAGAGTCAACTTAAGTTACTCTTAAACTTAAGTTACACTTGAAAAATGCACTACAGAATTTAAAAACAGAAAAGTTTTGCAAGAACCCAACTGAAAACGTGCCTCAGCTGCATTAACAAGACTTCTCCAAAGCACTCTGGCTTCTGCTCAGACCAGCGTCTGATTGGCAATTCTGCACAAGCAACGACCTCCTGCTCATCCGATGATATAAATAGAGCAACTTCTCCACAGAATGAATGCTAAATATTTACCTTCCTAAAATAGTGACTGCATAAAAGGAAAGGCCCAGGCTCGATACCAAGATGCTCAGCGTGGTTCAATGTAAGCAATTCACGGCGATCGGCTGAGAGGTGCAACAAACCCGTGGCGCTCCACAGTGAGCCGCGTTTAACACGCGTGCAGGGATCCTGCTGGGGCGTAAATGTGCAAATCCTGATCTTCACATTTGCAATTAAGTGGAAGAGAAAATACAATAGTTATTATGGATTACAGTTCAGGCTTTTATGGACGGTGACAGCTTTGGCCTGTCACTCAGCTGCTAACAATAACAGCTCTGAGGTAGTGACTAGAAAAATAATTGATAAATCTAAGGGCTGAATTTATTCATTCTCGCCCTGGACTTGCAGGTTTTTATTCTGCGATGATGAAGAGTAAAATGCAGCAAATTTGACACTGGGTGAACATTCATGCTTGTAACTCATTTAAAGGAGAGAGGAAAGGTGGGAGAGTGCTCACTCTTAAACTGCACATATGATTTTGTATATTTGCTGTATTTAAAGATGCGTCTTTCTGCACCTGCTCGAAGCTGCTCAGGCTGCCTCTGCCAGAGGTTATCTGCGGTTTCAGAGAGGCAGAGTGGGGACGGAGCAGCACGCATCCTCGCCTCCTGCAGCCTCATCTTGTCCTCCGAGCAATAACACAGCTATCACCCCGTGCCTCGGACCCCTTTGCCTCTGCTCCCCTTTGCTGCATTTCCTGACCAGCTGCATTTTTAGGAGAAAATGACTGATCACTGGGTTTGGGGGTCAGGAGGAAATTTCTCCTTTGGGGTCTACAGCCTTTTCACGCTGCTCTTGCATCAGCAGGGGGCCATAATTAAAATAATCTATTATTTACTGGTTTGCAAGAACAGCGAACTCTCACTGCTTATACCTCATCCTCGGCGTTCAGGACTGCGTGGCGTACTGGGAGAAGGAGTCAGAGCTACGAGATTTTCAAGCAGGAGCCATCGTTCCTCGGAGGAGGGGAGAGGAGAAGATTCAGAGGCTGAGCAAACTCCTACGAGTGGGCTGCGGAGAGCCTAGCTGAGGGATAGGTGGTAAGAGCCCTTTTGCCACTGATTAATCATTTCAACAAAGTGGCATCCTATCATCAGCTACAAGTGGAATGAGAGCTTGGGAGCTGCGCCAAAGCATCCTGGATATTTTTCAATTTTAGTTTGCTTCTTTTTTTTTTTTTTTTTTCAGTAGAAGGATGCTCCTGAATTAATAACCTAACAGGGTTTTTTTCTTCCTTCAGCAGATGTCTAGAAAGGAAGAAGACGTATAGGAGAGGAGGGAGTGCATGCATATATAAAAGGAACAGACTGATTTTATTTGATAATTTCTCAAACATCCATCTCTTTTTGTGAAATTGTTGTAAAGCCATGCATATATTGATTAGCACCAACCCTGGCAAGGCCTTGCTTTGGGAGGATGGCAAATAAACAAGGCATTTGACTTGCCAAATTATTCTCTGAAACAAAATGAATTGCCAGCTTCGTTCGTCTTTGCGTGGTGATTCAAAGGCACTGAGGCTTTTGTATTAACCAACAGCGTGCTCATTTCTTCAAGCATCCACATTTTACTGCATCGTTCCTGCGACGCAATTTCTCTAGCGGCGCAGCTATAGATACAGCCTCCCAAAGGGGAAACCTGTATTAACATTTATCTCGGTGACCCATTTTCAGCAGCATGGGAGCTGCAGGCCTGATGTCTCAACAGTGCTCTCCCCTGGATCTCTCGCAGCCTCTGAAAATTTCCCCTGAAAAATCCCCAAGAAGCCAAAAAGGAATCACGGTTCGCAAAGCTTACTGCTCATGTAACCGACAGAAACATTTCCCTAAAAACCAGTTTGCTCTAAGGAGTTTGCTACAGAGAAGCAGCGTCTTTCTCCCAGAAGGATTTTTCTCTAGCAAGGCTTTTACCTAAACACTCACTTCCTGCAGGTATTTTGTCTTAGAGCAGACACACATCAGAAACACTGTTACATCACTTGTGAGATTTAAGAGTGCTTTTATTTATTTCATGCACCAGACAATTACTCCACACAGGATAATCTACCAAATTATACAATGGATGACGTATATAGGATATATGTAAGATATTTTTTCCTCCTCTTTATCTGGTTTTTTTTGGAAGCCAAATTATTTGTAAGAATAAGCTATCTTAAGCTTACAGATAGCAGCACCAGGCCATGACACAGGGCTTGGTGTTCAGGGTAACTTTGTGGTGGGTGTTCCTTTGTCAGTGTCTGTCAGCATGGGTTTCTCTTCCTAACCAAGTCATACCCCAAGGCGCGAAGCCTGCCCTGGCCCTCTCCTTTCTGCTCAGGAGGTCACTGGGTTTCAGCTCATTGTCCCCAGAAGGAGAAGGTGGGGGATCAGAGACCACCTCCTGTGCTGGAACCCACTGGCACTCTGCTTCTGCATTCCCAGAGGGGAAAGAATCACAGAATCATTTGGTTGGAAAAGACCTTTAAGATCATCGAGTCCAACCGTAGATGTAGAGTTGTAGCTGACACGCATCAAATGTTCGTCCATCTCTTGTCCTTGAGCAGCAAGAAACAAGCTTTTCAGCAAGGCTCCATGGGTCCCTCCGTGGTATAGCAGCACTCTGGAGAACAAGCCTTCCTGCACGCAGATGACGTACGGACAAGATCTGCTCTTCACCAGATCTCAGAAGAAAGATCAGGCCCAATTCATATTATTTGTAAAGATTAGATAATGTTGTAAGCATAGGATGTGCGTTGAATATGTCATATTTATCCAAGTGCATTTACGGCAAAGAAATATAAGGACCAACCTCAGAGGTATCCTATCTACTTCTACTTCCAAAGGTACCAGTTACGTGGTTGTTGCAGGGTAAAGTGTTGGGGCTTGCAAGAGCTGTGATTGCACAGTACACTCTGCTCTTCCTTATTTCTCGCTTGTGTGCTTAGAGATACTTCAAGGTCACCACATCTACTGACAAATCAATCCTAATTAATTTCACTCTTGAGGTAGCAACCTCAGGAGTTTGCCAAGTAAGGAATGCCCAAGATCAATGCTTTTGTGACGTACAGCTGTCTACAAAAGAGTCAACTGAAAATGCATTCGACAAAATGGAGCTGGTGCATAACTGAAGTTTGAGCTGGAGTCTTTAAAATGCCAGAAGATGAACTGCTTAAACCTCTGCTGACCTTGTTTCTCAGCCCATGGCCTCTCCAGTGACTTCCCTGTCCTTTCACCTCTTCTTAGGAGAGGAGTCAGCAAAATAGGAAGCACTTTCAGCTCCAGACTGTAGCCTTACCAGTAGCAGAATGCAATGATTGTGGGGTTTTGTTACTTTATAATGTTATCATCATTTGTAGGATGTCCACACTGGGGATAGAGGCATATCACAAATGAGTCTGGTATCATATAGGTTCAGATTCCGTGAGCCTTAACCAAACAAACAGGGACTGAGCAACAGAGGAATACAAGCTCTAAATTCAGTTTTATATTCTTCATTCCTTCTGCTAGCAGAATTTTTTCAAAAACCCTTCCAGCAGCCCTAGAAGTAAGTGGCTATGATACAGCCCAGTGATGTTCCATCATTAATTCCCAACCCAGGGGAATATTGGCTTACCCACTAAATGTCACACATCACATGCATCAGATGAGCTATTAGGTTCATAATATTAGAGATAAGCAGGACAAATTTTATGAAAATATATCCAGACGTACATCTAAACGAATGTTATCATAGAATCATAGAACGCTTTGGTTTGGAAGGGACCTTTAGAGGTCATCTAGTCCAACCCCTAATGCATGAATAGGATTCAGCTTAGTCCTTGAGGTCATCTTCCAGAGGCATCCTACCAAGGATGTTTACCTGTAGAAAACCTGTGGAAATACCAAATAGAGAACAGAAGCCCTTTCCATGGAAGTTGAAGGCAACATCAAGGGGCTTAGCAGCCACCGAGTCATTGCAATACTACCTGCAGAGAGGGCACTTTGGCACTGTCCATGCAAACCCTCACAACAACAGCCGGATTTGAAGCATCGCGGATACGTGGCCACACTATGTGACAGAGGTGACAAATTGGGAATATTCAACTCAGCTCACATATCACTTTTGGAGAGCAAAGAGATATGCTGAATGGCTTATCAAGTAGCTAATGGCAAGGACTAGTCACAAAAACAACTTTTGTTTTATTATTGAAGAAGAGAATGAAATAGACTGAGAATTTAGAGAGGATTTGGAAGCACAAGTATGGTAAGAAGACTTTGACTGCACTGTAGGTTTGGGGTTTTGGCTTCATCCATTCAGAAGGACGTTGAAAAAGAGCAACGAGCTGGAGCACAAGAGATTTGGATTATTTTTCTGGCCCTTGCTGGCTTTTTTGGGCGATCTTTGGCATTTCTCCACTGACTGCAGGAGTGTAGGTATCTACTTTATACTAGATTGCTGCCTGTCAGCTGGCTAAAATCATATGAGCTGAACCCCTTCCTAGATAACTAGTGTAATGAATGAGAAGAAGAAATTTTTTCTTGGGGTTGTTGAACCTGGAGAAGGGAGGGCTGCGGGGAGACCTTAGTGCGGCCTTGCAGTGCTTCAAGGGGGCCTCGAGGAAAGATGGGGACAGGCTTTTTAGCAAGGCCTGTGGTGACAGGACAAGGGGTGATGGGTTTAAACTAAAGGAGGGCAGATTTAGGCTGGATATAGGGAAGAAATATTTTACGCTGAGGGTGGTGAAGCACTGGAAGGGGTTGCCCAGAGAGGTGGTGGAGGCCCCATCCCTGGAAACATTCCAGGTGAGGTTGGCCGGGGCTCTGAGCAACCTGATCTGGTTGATGATGTCCCTGCTCACTGCAGGGGGTTGGACTGGATGGCCTCTACAGGTCCCTTCCCACCCAAAGCATTCTGTGCCTCTATGATTCTATGATTTTCAGAGGTGAGATAGACATAGGAGTGGATTTTAGTGACGCACTAAGTGAGAAGAAGCCTTTGATTTATTGCAATAAGTGACATGTCCCTTTCAGCACAATTCATTCGATCCCGAGGGGGTCAAAATTCGAGATAGGTGTCAGAGTCATCGCAGCTCCGCATTACAGCAGCAGCACCGAGCTCTGGCAATGATCTTGCCAAGATCTTTGCATTTTCAGAGTGCCAAGGGCCAGATTTTGGTCTTTGCATCGAGGCCCTGGTTCTGCTGCGTCACCTGCTGGCTATAGATACTGGGTGAGAAAGTTTGGGTTTTTGCAGTGAAAAAGAAAGGAGTGCAACAGGGGATATGCAGATGGATCAGCGGTGGGTGCGGCTTGTTTAGGATTCATTTTCTACCTCCTGTCGCTGGCACCTTCGGCTTCCAGTCCAGCTGGCAATACCAAGTTCCTTTTTCTTCCCCGCTTGCTGTACATTTGCAGCTGATGATCATCTTTGGCCTGAGCATTTTCCTAGGCCAGCTGGGCCAGGACATGGCGAAGGACAGAAGATTTATAAACATGCATTGAGCAGCCACCATAATCAGCAGACTTTCCTCTCTGTTTGCAAGCCCCACGGAGTGGCCAAGGCATCCCGGAGCAAGGGCTGCACCGGAGAGCCCACTGCTGCTGTCTGAAACCGTGGAGAGATTAATGGGACTGCTCAAAACGGCGTGGCCTCTCCTTGGGGCCAAGGGAAGAATGAAATTGTGAAAGGGAAGGCAGGATGAAGAAGAGGTGTTGTCATCTCTGAACCTAACCTGCAGTTTCTCTAGAGCGGCGGGTATTTTGGAGGCGAGGAAATCATGGGCATTTCTGGATCCTCTAATGAAAATGTCAGTCATCCAGAGGAAGATACCCAAGAAACCTGGCAATATCCCTGCTGAGATATACTATATGACTAGAGTGTATGTGCCGCGGTTATTTTTAATCTGTATCCCATCTGAAATACTTTATTGCATTTTCAGAGGCTCTTTTAAAAGCAGAGAAGGCAGTGCTGCTAGAGAGTGCTTTTATGTTTTAGGTCGTCTTACGCTAAGCAGTAATATATGTTTAGGTTGTTATTTTACCTTGTGTTTTTACTGGGACGATGACAATTTCTGTGTTCTGCTAAATTGCAAACCAGCCTCCCATCGTGCCGAAATGCTTGTATTATGAGGCTTAGCTAAACAACGCGTAACAGTAGATTTGCAAAGTATATTTTAAATGTTCTCACGGAGGGTTTTTTTCTTTTGTGCTAGACAAAGGTGCTTAGTTTGTCCTGGTACATTTTTTTCTCCACTTTCCAAAGCTGCCAGGTGGCTATGGCAATATTCATGCGGGAGACTTTACTATTCTTTTATATTTGCTTTAAAATATGCAGACAAAAACGAGCTTGGCCCATAGAGTCATCGAAGTTAAAAAACAAAAAGTGGGATATTAACAGGACTATGTGAGTTTTATGCTATTTGCTCCATTTTGCTTCCTTCAGCACCGTAAAAATTAGTTGTGTTTTTTTTTTTTAAATCATGGCTGGGTTATGACTTCTTATGTCTTTATCAATTAAGTAATTAACTTCTGCTGGACTGGCCTCTCAGACCTCGTTTTCTGCTCAAAGCATCCATAGTTGATACTGCTTCTGTACATCTATGCTTGGATGTGTAAATCAGACAATTATTAATTCAAACAGCCAAGTGGCATTCTCGAGTGCACAAGTAACCTTATTTTTACCAGCAATTGCAAACAGAAAATATTGGGTGTTAAAATACAGATGCAAAAATTAATTTGGTCTTTAGGCTTCTGCCTTTTCTACAGTCAGTCCCATAAAGAGCTTGAGAGCAAGATTTACAGGCTTAAATCAGTACATCTATTAGAAATATTTTTCACCAGAACATGAATTGGACAAGCATATTAATTTCAGAATGAGCAGACATCTAATTAAAATATGACCAAATAAACCGCAGAATTTCAAACACATTGCTGCTGCCGCTGTTTCTGAAGCACAGGATCCAGCAGCACATTGCTGCTTCACAAGTTTATTTGGTTTTGGGCAGGGGTATTTAGGCAAGAAAGCAATCCCTTCATCGGTGCATGGCGAAGGGTGCAAATTGCACAGGTTGGGAAAAAATGTATGCTCATTCCAGCAGGAATTTTTCACACACTTCTTTTTCTTTCACATCCAAATGAAAGATGGATGGAAACAGGCAAAGTATTTTTCACGGGAGCATGGGATATTTGGGAGCCTTCCCTCAGAAAAAGCCTTTCCAGTATCTTCAGCAGATACGAGATCACATGCGGAATTATCTCCAAGGCAAAATGAAGTAAAAGGAGTTTTGAAATGTGTGTTTTGTTTTTTTTTTTCTTTAAGAAAAATGGGAGAGTAGGAGGACCAGGCTGTGAGTATCGTTCAAAGAGAATTAAGGAGATCTGGAGCATGTTGACGTCGTACCGAATCCATGTACGGAGCTCCTCTGGACGTCAGTGGGAGGCCACCCTGAAAATCAAGGCCACCGAAGGAGTATCTATCCCGGAGTAAGCCCCAGAAGAGCATTAAATGTATTTTTTTAATGTTTTTTTTCCTTGAAGGCTGTTTGGAAACTTTTCTAAGAGCAGCCTGGGTTTTGAACTCACGGCTTATAAAAAGAAGTATAACACCTTGAAATAAAATCTTTTTCTTGTTTGGTTTAAACCTGTTAAGGTTTACTGAGTTATGTTCCTACGCACCGACTGAGTCTCTGTCCTCAAACAGGGGTAGCCTGGATTTAGTACGTATTGGCGGTTTTTTAATCAATAAGCAGTCAGGGGAGAGGCATAGTCTCAAATATGGATGTGCCCAAACAGTACTGAAACAGCAATTCATGGGCTTTATTTTTTTTTTTTGCACCGAATTCCTTGCAAACAAATCAAAAACTTCTTTAATCACCAGATACTCCTAGAAAGACATGATGTGGAGGAACGAGGACGTGCCAAGAAGCTGGAACTCCTCAGAATAGCCGCGTTTGAAGAATCTTGGTATTTTTACTGTTGTTTGAATTCAGAGTTGGAAGAACCTAGAAACGAAATTGCATATTTAGAGGCTCATAGATAATGTAGTTTCTGGCAGGATTTTGCTATTTGAGGAGATGAATAATTATCCCCAGACTTTTGAGAACCAAGTTCAACTCAATCGTTAACATATAAAGGAGGTGTTTAAATTACACTGGTAAGTCCAAGTAAAGCCCTGGATCCATCTGTCAAGGGCTTTGGAAATTCAGTTCCCAGCTCTCAGTTTTGCGACGTGGATCCATCTTCTACAGCAGAAATTACAGACCTGGTTATTGCGGTAATGCGATGTAATATAGCGCTCTAATACAGCCAGCATCCGGTTTTCTGTTAGACATGAGTGAATAAGCAATGATTCACACAACGATGCAACACAGTTGCACGATTATTAATAATATCGAATATGAAGACACACTATCAAGATTTTAATGCAATACCGTGAGAGAATGCATATGATTCGCATAGGAATAATTGTAACGAGGGAAATAAAGGGTTTAAAAACTGTGCAGCACTGATTTATTACGGTTATTTTATTCCTTTTGCTAAACTCTGCTCCTGTTTTTGCAATTTCTTGTGGTTTTGTATACACAGAATGAAGTACATTGTTAACTGCTGCGCTGCCCAACTAATTATGCTTATTTTTGGCACTATATTGCGCTTTAATTAAGAACTGTTTGCATTTTCAGGGCGTGCAGATGCCAAAAGTTTGCCTTTTTAATTAAAAGTAAAAAAGCAAACTAAGCTGTTCTGTGAGGAATGTGAATGAAGCTCTAACAAATAGGGAAGGACAGAGAAGAAGTTCAGACCTGGTGAACTTTAATGCCAATGGTGCAAAATGCAACTAATTATACAACAGTTGATTGTTTGCCATGTACAAGTAGCTACAACCTTATTTGCCAAATAGACTGACGAGGTAGACTAATTGCTGAAATTCTGTATCTGGGTGAGACACAAAAAGAAAGGCTGCACCTCCGTGATGTAAATCCGCAATGGAAAATTTACACCCTCTCTTTTCATTGCTGAAAAATTGAATTGCACGGGGTATTCGCTAGGAGCAAACACTCCTTCCACATCAACTGGATGTCCCCAAAACGTATTAAAGATGCCGTCATGAAGCCTCGCTTGGTGTTCGTTGGACTTAATGACAAGTTTGTGCTGGTGTAGTGGCCATTGCAGCATGTTTTTGGAGCTAACCTGTGCCATATGATGACTATAACACTTCTCCCCAAAATAATTGGTACTTTTTTAACAGAAAATCTTGCAGGGACATGAGATAAACGAATCCAAGAATACATATCACTGACTTACCCTAACTTTGGTTTATCCAGTGTGCTGAATGGCCCAGGAAAAAAGGCCAGGGGATGCAGTAAACACTTTTTTGAGAAAAATAATCATGGCCAGCACATAGCAACCATTGTCTGTTATTACTGTATGTCTTACATTCGGGAAATGAGATTGAATTATGTCAGCAAACTCATGGGATAGCTCTGCTTACATGCCTCAGCGTTCCTCGGTGAATTTATTCACCGCTCCTCAGTAACGCTTCAGTGTAAGTTATTGTCAGTCATCTTTTTTGGCTGCAGCTAGCAATGCCATCGAAAACCAGCCAGTGATGGAATGTTGTCAAGTCGACTACACAGAGCAAGGAAAAGCAGGGCTTTCTGAAGAAGGGTTGGTTAGTTATATGAATATTAAATACTTGTCTAAGTTTTCATTTGCATGTCCAGAGGTATCTATCCAGTTAAATGTCTCTGAGGGGTGTATGTGGCCTATTGGTACTTTCCAGAAACATTTTCCAAAAAATCAGAATGGGAGAATGGGGAAAAAAGTGTAAAAATCCATTATTGTTCCATGCCAGTTTGGGAAATTCTCTTGAAATTAAGAAACATCCAGGGAGTTTAATCTTTAAGTGTTCCAGGACTAACTTAAGCACAGTAGCTGGACTAAATGTCTTAAAATAGAAGCCCCCGAGGGCAGCTCAAAACCAGCCACCAGTGGCATGAGGTGACATCAATTCATCATGGCCACGGGAAGAGCTGAGCCTCATCCTTCTCAGTTCATGCATATCTGCACGAGCTGTGGTGTCTCTGTAATCCGGTACTCACTGTCCTGGGATGATCATGGACCTGGTGAAACTAGATGTTCACAAGTGGAGATACCTGAACTTTAGCTTGATTGCAAAGAAGAGGGAGAAAAGCATTCCCCCGTACCAAAATTGGCTTTGATCGCTGATGCTGTAGAGACAGCACATGCATGCTGTAGACCTGCACCCAGCACAGGTGAGCCAGGACTGTGCCATCTCCCTGCCCTCCCCAGCAGTGGCTGGCTGAGAAGGCAGAAGGTGACATCTTTTATTCACAACCGCTGCTGCTCCAGATACCTTGGCTGCTTCCACTGGTACCTGAAGTTAACTT
The DNA here is from genome assembly GCA_013401315.1 of Balaeniceps rex. Lineage (NCBI taxonomy): Eukaryota > Metazoa > Chordata > Aves > Pelecaniformes > Balaenicipitidae > Balaeniceps > Balaeniceps rex. The sequence goes on from VYZW01051178.1 coordinate 25,106, forward strand.
CCCGTGGGCTGAATTCCTGATACTTACCTCTTTCTTCCTCTGCTTCCAGCATTCGCAATACATTATATTGTGGAAAGTCTCACCATCAGCTCTTTGGGTCCACCTCCAAGCAGTCACAATGTCAAAATCCAGAGGCTGAAGATGGCAGGTAGAAAATTACCTGCAAGCCATGAAGAAGGGAGCATAAGATTTGCATTAAAAACACACTAAGTTTAGGAAGACAATATCTTTATTTCTTGGCTCAGGCCAGCTGTGGTTGACCCACTGTGGAACAGATGCCTGTGATAACCCAGGACTAATTCATGAATCACAGCAAGGACCAGTTCTAGGTGCAGATGGAAAATTGAGAGGGCTGTGGCAGAAAAGATAATGCGTGGATATGTATTGGGTTTACGTGGCAAGGTTTTACTAGTTGGGAGGGCTTCTGTGAGAAGCTGCCAGAAGATTCCCCTATGTCC
>VYZW01051182.1:0-48505 GCA_013401315.1 Balaeniceps rex
GCCGTGCCGTGCCGACACGGGGGTCCCCGGGGAGGGACAGTGCTGCGGGATCCCCACCACGGGACAGTGGTTTCCGCGGGCTGGGCTGTGCGGTCACTGATGGACCCTGGGACCGACCTGCCCCGCCCGGGGTGGGCAGCAGCTCCAGAGCTCCTCCCGGGACCTGCACCCCTTCCCGCGGGGAGCCCCGCGCGTTTATCACGGAAGGCACCGAGGGGCAGGATCCCTCCATCCCTCCCAGGCGCCATCCTCGCCCCAGCCAGGGCCCAGAGGGGACGGGGCGGGGGCTTCCCTGTTCCCTCGGGACCCTCACCGGGGCTGCACCGGTAACTGGGGGGACTGGGAGGGCTCAGGCAGCCCAGCTCTCCCTCCACTGCGGAGCTCCGGATGGGGCTTCGAGGATCAGGCATGGTTCCACGGAGAGAAGGGTCCCTGAGGGTCCCGCACCTCTTTGCTGCCCACCCCGTACACACCCCAGCCCACACCAGCCAGTGCCGGTGCTGGTGCCGCAGCCCTTCCCGGGGCAGTGAGGCCCCAGGACCCCCCCCAGCCCCCAGGCAGGAGAGGGAGGTCGGATGCTCCAGGGTTTATTTCCAGTTTGTTGGATTTCTCGGGTGCAGGGTGCAATGGGGGCACAGGGGCACAGGACCTGGCGCAGCCCCCTGGGGGGCCAGGACCCCTCAGCCCTGCAGCCAGGGTGGCCCCAGCCAGGGCGGGGGTCCCACTGTCGGGCTCCTCTCCCCTGGTGCTGGTGGAGCTCCCACCCTGCAGCTTTGTGGGGGACCAGGGGGTGCTCTGGACGAGCCACCCTCATGGGGTACCCGCGGCCACCACTGTCCCTGGGGGGTCATGGGCAGGGGGTACATTGGAGCAGTGGGTCCATGGGGCCATCAGGCAGCTTTGCCCAGGACCAGCACGCTCATGAGGAAGACCATGAGGAAGAAGACCCACATAAAGAAGCGGTCCATCACCTTGGCCACCTTCTTCCACTCGCCGGTCCAGCGCTGGGCAGCTCTGTGGCGCCGGAAGCAGCCGGCGATGTAGCCGACGTTCCTCAGCAGGCCGTCGTGGTGGCACAGGCAGCGGTCCTGGGGGCAGGCCCCCGCCTCGGCGCCCACCTCCCCTTCCCTGGGGCTCTCCCCCAGCACGCCAGCGTCCCCCCTGCCCGCCCGCCTGCCCTGTGCCCGCCGGGGGCTCTTGCAGCTCTCGCCCACCTCGTAGACGCAGCAGAGCCGGGCCATGTGGTGGAGGATGAGCCGCCTGGCCCAGGGGGGCACGGGCCGGGCCCCCGGGCCGCAGTGGTGGACGTTCATGATGAAGATGGTCAGCGCGGTGGAGGCCGTGATCATGGTCATGGTGGCAATGTAGTACTTCCCTGCGTGGGCAATGGGCGGTGACGCTGTGGTGGAGGGGGTAGAAACCTGCACCCCCACCCCGCGCCGTGGCCCCCCGGCATGGGTGCTGCCCATCACCCCGGCGCAGGTGCCCTGGTCCCATGGGAGGGTCCTGGGTGCCATTGGGGCTCACCAATGAGCGGGACACTCTCTGAGGGCGGCATGCTCTCTGCCACCAGCAGCTGGAAGACAGTGAGGGCCAGCAGCACCGTCACCCCCAGTGACACCTTCTCCCCCGAGTCGGCTGGCAGGTAGAAGCCGAGGGGCGCCAGGAAGGAGACCATGATGCAGGGCAGGAGCAGGTTGAAGATGTAGAAGGAGGCGCGGCGGCGGAGGAGCAAGGTGTAGGTGACGTCGGGGTAGGGCTCGGAGCAGCAGCCGTAGGTGACGACGTTCCTCGTGGCCGGCATGCCCAGCACCTCCCACTCCACGTTCTCCACGAAGTCTGTCAGGTCCCCAGCATCCAGCCGGTTGTGGAGGTCGATCTGATTCCCGTTGTAGGTCCAGGAGCCGAAGGTGAGGCGGCACTGCTGCCCGTCGAAGGGGAAGTAGGAGACATCCACCTTGCAGGAGCTCTTGGTGATGGCGGGCGAGTCCCACATGATGTGCCCGTCGGAGCGCAGCACCACGTTGGTCTCCATTGAGCCGCCGAAGCGGTCATCGGCACTGGGGGAGGGATGGCCGTGGGGCCGGGATGGCCCCGAGCCTCATGCCGGGTGAGGGTCTGCAGGGCCAGGGCCAAGCAGCTGCCCCCGCCACCATGTCCCCTCCCTGCCTCACCTTGGCCCCCGAAGAGGGGGCTCGGTGCCCCCGGCCGCCCCCGTGGTGGCAGGTCCCAGCTGGCAGGTGGGTGCCAGGCACACCTGGCTGCTGCCAGCCCCCCCTGCACCCCCTGGGCCCCCCCTTGTCACCCAGTCGAGGTGACTATCTCCCTGCGTCACCCACACCAGCACCCCCCTACTCGTGCAGCCGCGCAGCCCCAAGGTTGGCGATGCCCCGTGCGGACCCCCCCAGCCGCAGCCTGAGCCCCCCGGCTCCGGGAGCAGCGTGGCGGGGGCCGAGCGCAACCCACTTGTTGTAGAGGATGATGTCCGGCCGCCAGACGTAGCTGCTGGGGATGCGGATGCTGTCGATGCCATCGTAAGCGTCCTTGTCCCAGGTGAGGTGGGCGTCCAGCCAGGCCTGGCGGACCCACAGGTAGGAGGTGAGGACCTGGTTCCTCTCGTCCTGCCGAGTGGAGAGGGTGGGCGCGGGGGACAGACCCCGGTGCCACCCACTGCCCCCCTCATCGCCCAGCCTGGCAGCCTCCGCAAGGGTCCCGAGGGGCTGAGCTGCCTTCGAGGGGGGTCGTGCTGGTTTTGGGAGGTTGGAGAGGTCTGAGCTGGTTTCAAGCTCATTTGGGGGGGGGGGGCTGTNGTGGGGGGGGGGGGCTGTGCTGGTTTTGGGGGGTCCGAGCTGTCTTCAAGTGGTCTGAGCTGACTTGGGGGCAGCTGGGCTGGTTTTGAGGGGTCTGGGCTGGTTTCAAGGGATGAGCATCAGCTCTGGGTCGAGCAGGACCCCACTGGGGGAGAGCAGAGCCGGGCTAAGCAGCGGCCAGGAGTGTGACGAGCACGGTCTCGTTTGGGCTGGGCTGCCGCTGCCGGCGCTGATGCCATGCCCGGCCACTCACCATGTCAATGATCTGGGAGAGGGTGACCTGGAGGGTGACGTTGAGTGCCCGGTCCGTGTCGTCCACGGGGCGCAGGGCGCTGGAGTAGTTGGCAAAGAGGTCGTGGAGCAGCTTGTAGGCGAACCTGCCCTGTGCCCCCCGGCAGCCTGCGGGGACCCAGATCGGGGCTGGAGGGGCCGCGGCAGCGAGTGCTGGGGATGCAGGCAGACCCCTCCCCAGGGACCCCCAGGACCCGCCGCAAGGACCCNCACCAGCCCAAGCCCCCCCATCCCGCCGACCCTGTCCCCCACCCGGCGATACCCCATGTGCGGGGATGCCCCATGTGCGGGGATGCTGCTGCTCGCAGGGGCTGGGGGGCCCTGTCCCCACACCCAGGGCCGGGTGGGGGTCAGCACCCCTCGCCACCCCCCCCACTGCTTACCCGGGGCCAGGAGGCAGCCAGCGAGGCAGAGGGTGAGTAGCGGGCGAGCTCCGGGCTCCATCCTGCCACGCTCCCGTCCCGCGCAGGTCCCGGGGGACACGGGGGGGGCCGTGCCACCCACAAGCGCTGGGGTGACGTCAGGGCTGGGACAGGGCGGGGGGGGCACGGCCCCCTGGGGAGCAACAGTCTGTGCAGCGAGCCTTGTGGTGGGGGGCAACAGAGAGCGACCCCCAAGGGGCCCCGGCTGGGACCTGGCAGGGGACCGGGATGGGGTTTGGGTGCAGCTGAGCCCCTTTGGGCCGGGTCTGGGTGCTGAGCCACTGCCGGCAGCGACACGCTGCCTGTTGGCTGCCCACCGGCTGCCCGTCGACCGCCCAAGGCCGGGGAAGGCTCTGCCTGCCAGCAGCCACGCACACCCTGCCCCCCGCTCCCACGAGACCCTCCCGGCCACACCGGTGGGCAGCTCCTTCTCTGCCGGCTCCAGGCAGCTCGGGGCCAGGACCGTGGTGACCAGGACCGTGGGGTGGGCTGGAGCAGGCAGGGACGAGGTCCCTCCTCACTGTGTCTGGCACTGTGCACTCCTGCCTGCCCGGAGCTGCCTGCAGCTTTGCTCCCGGCCGGCAGCTTCGTGCGCTGGGGGGCTGCAGGGAGGGGGAGTCGCTCCCTGAGATCCTGGTCCAGAGCAAACTGGAAAAGGAAACACCGGAGCTGAACGGGAGACATCACCGTGCCCTCAGCTGGGTCCCAGCCAAGGTCGGGGCCTGAAGTGCACCGAGGCCATGGCAGCGGGTGGTGGGAAGAGCTCTGGGCAGATGCTGCAGACCCCGGGCTGGAGCGACCGCCGTGCACGGCAAGGGACATCCGTGCCCCCACTTCTCCGGTATCAGTAAAAGAGGGAGGAAGGGGAAGAGGAAGATTATTCCCATTTGGTGAGAACAAAATCCCGGGAGGTTAAGGGACGTGAGCCAGGAGGCAAAGCAGCAAGTGGCAGAGAGGTCCCTGCCGCGGGGGTGCCGGAGCATCTCCGGAGCATCTCCCCGGCTGGAGCCATGCGGGAGGCCACCGACTCCTGCTCCCCCGGCACCTCTCCCACGCTGATCCCCGGCAGCAGATGCCAAGCAGGGCACCGATCAGTTTTAAGGCTGGAGGTTTTGTTTCCAGGCCGTGAATTATTCATCCCCAGCCCGACATCCCGGCCACGCTGCTCCTCCGCCCAGGGCAGCAGCTGGGTTTGCAGAGAGGCAATTACGATAATGGAAGGAGGCAAGGCTGGACTGAGCCGGCTCCCCGCGCAGTGCGGCATGGCTGGTGTCACGTTCAGTGTGCAGCGATGCCGGCACAGGACAGCCGCCCCACGTGGGCGAGGAGATGCAAATCGCCACTGCTTTTATGGTGTTTTGTGCCCGAGAGCTGGCACTGGGGAGTGGGTCCCCCCAGCTCCATCTCCAGAAGTGACCACCGGGCACCCGGCATCACCCCACCTTGGGGAGCAGAGGTCTGGATTTGTGCCCAGCCGAGGATATTTATCTGTGGTTTATTTAACCCCTTTTTGAGCGTGCACACACACAGTTTTCAGCCTGAAACAAACCTGTTCTGTGCTGCGTGGAAAAGCACCTCCCTCTGTTCCCCAGGGCTCCGTTTTGGGGCCAGCCTTGTTTAATGTCTTTATCGATGACCTGGATGAGGGGATCGAGTGCACCCTCAGCAAGTTTGCAGACGACACCAAGTTGGGTGGAAGTGTTGATCTGCTTGAGGGTAGGAAGGCCCTGCAGAGGGACCTGGCCAGGCTGGATCGATGGGCTGAGGATCGATTGTGTGAAGTTCAACAAGGCCAAGTGCCGGGTCCTGCACTTGGGCCACAACAACCCCATGCAACGCTGCAGGCTTGGGGATGAGTGGCTGGAAAGCTGCTGGGCAGAGAGGGACCTGGGGGTGTTGGTCGACAGCCGACTGAACATGAGCCAGCAGCGTGCCCAGGTGGCCAGGAAGGCCAACGGCATCCTGGCTTGTATCAGGAATGGTGTGGCCAGCAGGAGCAGGGCAGTGATGGTGCCCCTGTGCTGGGCACTGGTGAGGCCGCACCTCGAGTGCTGTGTTCAGGTTTGGGCCCCTCACTCCAAGAAGGCCATGGAGGTGCTGGAGCGTGTCCAGAGAAGGGCAACGAAGCTGGGGAAGGGTCTGGAGCACAAGTGCTGTGAGGAGCGGCTGAGGGAGCTGGGGTTGTTCAGCCTGGAGAAGAGGAGGCTGAGGGGAGACCTCATCGCCCTCTACAACTGCCTGAGAGGAGGGTGCAGGGAGGTGGGGGTTGGTCTCTTCTCCCAGGTAACAAGTGATAGGACGAGAGGCAATGGCCTCAAGTTGTGCCAGGGGAGGTTTAGATTGGATATTAGGAAAAACTTGTTCACGGAGAGGGTTGTCAAGTATTGGAACAGGCTGCCCAGGGCAGTGGTGGAGTCCCCATCCCTGGAGGTATTTAAAAGCCGGGCAGACGAGGTGCTTAGGGACACAGTTTTGTAGGCATGGTGGTGTTGGGTTGAGGGTTGGACTGGATGATCTTAGAGGTCTTTTCCAACCTTAATGATTCTATGACTTTGTTTATTCCAACTGTTCCTGCTTTCTTCCAAGGCTCTGAAGCAGCCTCCCCTGGTTGCCACCACCTTTCAAAGGCACCAGAGTGGCTCACCTTGATGTGATCCAGCTCCCTCAGCCCTTCCAGGTGCACCCTGCCAGGTCCCCAGGACGCCTGGTTTATTTATCTCCACCAAGGTAAGTCTTCCTCGCTCTGACCTTTCCCACTGGTCTCGGGGACGCGAGGCGGATGGGGGCCAGTCTTACCAGTAACAACCGAGGACGACGTCCAGTCCCTTCTCCATGTCCTTTGCATCCCATCCCCATACTGACCTCACCTTTTCCCTGGTCTGGCAGTGCTGATGCACCCGTAAATGCCTTTCCTGGTGCTCTTCACATCCCTCGACAGATCCAGCTCCAGGAGGGACAACTCCAGCCTTCCCAGCGCCATCCCTGCGCACACTGGGCCGGTGAGCTGTGCCACCACCCGGGCCAGCCCCCGCCACCCGGGTGTGACAAGCCCAGGGACACGTGCCTATGAAACTGAAATCTTACTTAAAAAGCAAAGGAAACCGTGGGAATACTATAAACATTTTATTTGTTGTTTTCAAAAAGGCAGGAAAATAATCTAGATCATTTATTTATTATTTTTTTTCTTTTTTTTTAATAAAAACCTCTACATAATCCTCATGCATAAAGACCTTCAATGCGCCAACGCACAGCAGCACCGGGCAGGCTGGAAGCCGCTGGCCGCTGCGAGCAGCAGCTGGCTGTGGCAGGAGGCATCGCTGCAGTAACCCTGAAATCAGAGCTCACCCATAGACAGCTTTTTTTTTTTTTTCCTTCTTCCAAAAATAGTCGTTTCTAAACACAGTAAGAGTAAAGACTGTACACACCAGAGCACATTGACATGGTCAGCTGTTCGCTTGCGGGATGTTCTTACGCTGGACAGCGGCTCCGCTCGATGTAACCCAGCTACACAGCAAACACAGAGACGACGGTGTGCGCCACGTGGCAACGCGCTGGTCGAGGGGCTGGACAGGCACTGGCGCACGTGGCAGCGTGGCTGCGCGTACCCCTACCTACGCATGCGGCGCAGAGGCAGTCCGAGGTGCCTGGGCAGCCAGGCCGTGCCGCTCCTTGGGCAGGTGACCTCGTTTGGCAGTTTTGCTTTCGGCGCAGGATTTGCCCCCTCCCATCAGAAGCCCGGCGTCCTGGAACGCGGCCACTATTAGGACAAGCTCCTGCGTTTTACTGCGTGCGGGACCCAGGAGGTGTCCGTCCTCAGAGGCCTGCACGGCACAGAGCTCGCCATAAGGCACACACACAGGTGTCACCTCCCCTTCTCCCGAGTCAGGGAAGTATCTTGCTTTGCTTTTGGAGATGGAGAAATGAGAGAAACACCATGTTTGCAGGTCTCCAAGTTAGCAAGAGAAATGCAGGAAGAGACGCTCCTGAACTCAGTTTCTTCTCCCCCCACCCACCCACAGAGCAAACTTTTAACATAAAGCCCCAGTTAAAGCTTATCCGCAGTCAGTTCAGGTGCCAAAGGTTCATCGGTTTACCAAGTGCAGTCCCACCAAAGCAGGAGTCTGCCCACAGAAAACTGTCCCAGAACTTGCTTCACCATCCTCTGCGCTGCAAGGGAAGGAGTGAAAAGGATCTGCCAGGAGACGAAGCCCAGACCGTGCCCCCCTCCACAGGTACAATCTCACCTGCAGACAGGCTTGGCAAGAGGTGCTTTATTGATTCTAGGAAAACGTTGTGTGAGGGTGCCAGCCAGCAAGGTCCAACCAGTCTCAATGCTCCCCCAGGTTACAAAAATTCCTGCGTTAGCCCACATACTAAAGCTGTTTTACACCTCTATGGAAAAACCTGCGTGGCTAGAGAGGTTGTTCACCCTCAGAACAAGGGTAAGGGTTAACAAATGGTAAAAACTGTCCATCGGTGGAAGGGATTCTTCCTCAATGAGTCACTACTGTCAGCTCCCGTAGGTAAGACTGGGTGAGGCTGCGGAGCTCCTCCAAGGCATAGTCCTCCGGCATAGGCAGCCGTCCGATGTGGGGAGCAAGCAGGCGAAGAGGGACGCGCTGCACGTCAGGCGTGGAGTCAGAGATGGGCTCTGGGGCGTGCTGCAGGCTGAGTACCACCCGCAGGAGGTTAGCAATGCGCTTGGCCATATCTGAAAGAGCAGGGAAGAGGAGTGTTTCTACATGCTCCACACTGCGCTCCGGAGCGGGAGCTAGCATGTGAGCACTTCGGAGCTCACCCTGCAGAAGGGTGAACTTGAACAGCGATCCAACAGGAAATTTTGGAGCAAAGGCATCTGGCTGGGTTGGTGGAACCATGCCCTAGTGTGACCTGGCCTTTTCTCAGCTCCAGCAGGGAATCTCCTCTCTCCATACAGACCTGCTCCATGAGTATAATAAAAAGTTGGCCTTATCCCTTAGACCAGACTGTTTTCTGCAAGTATGCTCATGCTTCATTTGGCTGTATAACTAAGTACGGACAAGACACTTTACAGCTTATCAGCAGACAGCTGTAAGAGACCAGACACTGGATGCCACATCGAGGCAACAAAAGCTGCCTGAAATGACAACCAATAGCTGCAGGTGCGGTAACTACTGGAGCAACACACGGCTCACCTCACCAACAGCCTTCCTTCTCAGCACGCGCAAAGGGACAGGCACACCGGCAGCCCAGGTGACAGCCAGTACTAGCTGGGGTAGGTCGTAAGACCGGCTTTCCCAGTGGGCCGCTAGGTACCGATGTCACCGTACCTGACTGAGCCAGGCGGTCCTTCGCGTTGTGGCACTGGATCTGCTCTATCCTGTTGCACAGCGACGTCACTTTGGTATGTAACCGCTCCAGCTCGTAGGTGGAACAATCCAGCTGAAAGCAAACAAGAGAGTCGGCCTCCGAGTCACCCAAAGCCTTTCAGCAGAATCGCTCGCGGACTGCCCAAGTTCACCCTTAGCCAAATCTACCCAACAGAAGACAATCTACGCTAAAACCTGTTTGAAGTTAACACCTGAAGAAGTGAGGGAAATGGGAAGTCTGGAACTGAATTAGAGGGGACTGAGGTGCAGACTCCCCGCTAACTGCTGGTTTTGTTCCTTCTCCTTCACTTACCTCACTGTCATGCTACATAGAGCGTGTTCGCAGGGCAGAGCCCACATCTTATTTTGACAGTATCTACCAAATCTCTCTGTATTTCCAGAGGTGCACCATATTCTGTTCGCTAGTGTCTACCAAAGTGAAAGTCTAACATTAGCACTGAACACTGAGTAAAAGGTTATTCTAAAAGTGAGACCCTGTATGAGCTTCCAAACTGTAGGAAAAAAACCCACAATTGTTTTAGTTTGTTACCTGTTGAATCCTATCGAGCATCTCATTAACACGGATGTAATCTAGGTAGACCAGCCCTGCCATCTCCCAGTCCTGGATGAGTGCACTACGCTCTGGAGGGGCAAGATCTTCCAGGAATCCTTTTAGGTACTTGTAGTTTTCATTAATAATAGCATCTAAAGAGAACAAGCATGTCAGTAACAGAGCAAAAAGGTTTCTCACAACTCAGGAACATTGATTGTTAAAGAAAAAGCAACTAACAGACTGTACTCTCAGGCAGTTTTGTAATTCCTTGGCACTATCAGCCATGGCCAGAAACACTTACTTGATTTATGACCTACAAAAGGCGAGTCTAAGCTTGTCCCATTTCCAAGAGCAGGGACACCCATAGGATCGGGGCTCCAGGAATGCTACCGCTGCCCTTGCTCCCTGAGGCACCTCTGGCACAGGAAGGCGGATGCACAGAAGGTTAAGCACTGCCCTTCTCACGTGTTTGCAGTGAATAATCATCGCACCAGGTATCAAGCAAGAGCTACTTTCAAACAGCCAGCCACTCTCTACTAACCCTGTTGCTAGAAACACAGCCCTACTCCTTCATATTATTGAACACCCCATGACTTTTGTTCCTACCATATTTACGTGTGCTGTTCAAAGGATAGAATGAAAAAAATTAGGAGAACAGACTCACCTGAGGCTAAGTGCCTGACAACCAGCTTGTGACATTGGTTCCAGTGCCCAGCCTTGAACAAGAAGAGGGCTTCTTTGTGCTTGTCGCCCTCCATCCTTGCTCGAACTGCCTTTGCTTCATGAATCCACTCTGGGGGGATGGAGAGCCTCTGCGTCAGAAAAGTCTCCTTGGCCCAAGACTCCGGTGTCTCAGAGAGAACGCAATGCCGATTTAAGAGTTCACGCACCGCCTTCTCCCGTATGCTGGGGGAAGAGAGGACAAGGTGTTATTCCAACAAGCAATCCTTCATATCACTCCATCAGAAGATACACTTCAATCAGCTGAGGACTGAATGAGGCAGGAGTGAACTGCATTGTTCTTATTGGCGACGGCAGAGGCACAGGCACAACAGATGGCAAAAGCCAGCCTCGCCGGGCCTTGAACAGTCTTACTGGAGGACCTTGAGAAAAGTTCTATATCAGCTGAATTCCTTCAGTACAGGTTAGCCACAAAGAAAGAAGTCATTGCTAGTGTTTTGCTTAAAAACATTGAAGTATGATCCAGGCCCCTAAAAGTAACAGACAGGCTCTATTTGAAGTTATCAGTTGGAAAAAAGTGCTATTGCAATGCACTAATGGTAGCTGTAAACATTAACAGCAAGAGACACCTTTCCACAGAAGACACGTTATCTACAAGTTTAAGACAATTTTTTGTTAAGTATGCATTTTACAACAAAAGCAAACCACGCATTTTGGTGATTCCCAAGCTTCCCTTTCAAACACACTTGCTTCTGTTCAGCTCCAATGGGAACAGTTACAACATTTTGCATTAATGACGTTTTCAGGACAAGTTCTTGAACATATTAAGCTTGCTGAGCCAGAGACAAGATACACAGCGTCAGGATACCAAAAATGACTACGAGATCTGCTTCACAGCACCGTTCAGGAGTTACAGTCATTATAATACAATAGTATTTAACATATAACAAGACATTTAACTAAGCAGAATTATTCATGCCACTTTGTAATCCCAGCACACAGTTTTTACAAATGGCATGAAGTTCTCCAGCTGTGCAGTTCCAGTTTAATGTGAGAGAAGCCACGATAATTACGGTATATGTAGCAGGTCTATAAAACAGAGACCATGTTATCTTCAAGGGAAAAAAAAAACAAACCAATATTCTTTCACTCACTGTGTATCAGGCTCATGCAGCAGTATAAAGACAGCCCATTCCCAAAGCCCTTCGCTTTCAAGCTGGGCAGCGTAGCTAGCATTCAGCACTCCTTGACTCTGCTTGAACAGATGGGTGTAATTCAGGGCTCTGAGCACTTCCCACAGGTGCCAACTGAGACGATAGTCCAGAGGGTCAGATGTTACACTCCTGGGATCAAGCAGCTGGTCAAGATCATAGTGCCTGCAGGGAAAAACATTTGTAACATAAATAGCTAATTGTGTCCACATAAAATCAGAAATTGGTGCTACTTAGTTCTTTCCCTTCACCCACCTCCAATTATTCCATACATGTGATTTATGTGGGTGTGGGGTTTGGGGTTTTGTTTGTTTTGTTGTTGTGTTTGTGGGTTGTGTTTTTTTTTTGTTTTTGTTTTTTTTTTTTTTTTAAGAAAAAAAGATAGGAGCAACTNTGGGTGGGGGGTTTGGTGTTTTTTTTTTTTTGGTGTGTTTTTTGTGGGTTGTTTTTTTTTTTTTTTTTTTTTTTTTTTTTTTTTTTAAGAAAAAAAGATAGGAGCAACTGTTAAAATCCTTTTGCTCTTCTTTTGAGTCTGCATCCAGACTGTCACAACCTTTTCCTTTGTATGTGCTCTTCCTGTAGATTTCTCAATGCCTCAATCTCAAAGGCAGCTACGGTGAAGCAAGATTACTGCATTCTTCAGACTCAGAAAACACATAAGAAAGAAGTAACACCATCGTGCTCCAAAGCTTAAGTTTCATCGTCTATACCATCACCAGCAGTGACAGTGTCACCACATTCTGTAAGGGTGTACATGAAAGGCAGGTATTTTGACTACTGTTAAGTGGTTCAGTAAACACTGAAGCTGATGTCATACCCCTGGATTGGGAATTCAACAAGTCACTGACTGATCAAGATTTTTCCAAATAGTTTTTGAAGTATTGACCCATTTACCTGTCACTGTAGAGCTTTAACAAATGGAAACAGACATCTCTCAGAGGTCTTCCGATGTTATCATCTTCTTCAACTACACAACCAGAATCTTCTAGGTAAGGAGGCAGAGGACAGCAGGCATATTTTTCACACTCTGGTGTGTTCTAAAGAAATAGTTGTAACAGCAAGTTTAAAGACAGTACTCTGAACAAAACTGCATTCTGAATTCCACACAGCTCAGCAGGCTCACGAGCACACTTTCTGCTTCAAAAGTAGAAGGTGCACCCTACTGCACCTGCAGTTAAAATTTACACAGCAACTATATACTAGCATGATGCTGAAAAGAAAAAAAACCTAAACCCAAAATGCTTTGGCAGGCTTAATTTCATCCCGCACCGAGCTCTTAAAAGCCACTGTGTGGAGGGACAGGCAGCTCTCACGTACACACAACCTGTATTCCTTAATGATTTTAGAGCTGGAAAACCACATATGACTTGACTGAATGAAAGATGGTCCGTTCCTGCACATTTTCTCTCCCTCTGCAGAGTCTGGACAGCTAAGCGAGGAGCCCTGAATGCACCGAGTCGACAAGAACAATTTTACAGGGCACTGAACTGCAGGAGAACTGTTGTCTTTCATACCATCTAACCAGTCCAGGTCACCAAAACCCTCTTGACATTTTCACTGCTGGTAAGAACACTAGATCTGGGTTTGGAAGAGCATTCCACGTCCTGCTGCTTTCCAGTTATTAGTCCTCCTACATGAAGTTCTGGAAACGAGCTGTATCCACTTTTCCTCCACATCATCGCTGCAGTGAGACCGCCCCCACATTCTAACCTAGTAGCATTATCTTAAGTTCAAGTCATGATAAAACTAAAGCTCGGTATTTTGACGTGACGAACACTTTGTACTGACACACTACGCACAAAGATAACACTAAATATTCCTGCAGCATTAAGCACGCATCAGTTAGAAGTTACTAGACTTGACGCTGTGCTTGGGCTATCTTTAGGCATACAGATCAAGGGCTGAACTATCTTTAGTTAAATGATTAAACACTTCTTTCAGCAGAACCCTTTGTCTTTCCGTACAGAGACGCTGACAGCTCTACAGCAACAAACAAGGCTTTGCATAACACATGCAGCCACGCACTGTCTGTAGGACAGCTTCCACGTTTGCTGTAGAAACAGCGAGTGTTATGATTCGGCAAAGACTATTTTAGAAGTCAGGCAGCTGAGTATTAATCATTGCATTGGGAAAACTGACTGGCTACCTAGCTCAAATGGCCTTCCTGCTGCTGGGCAGTACCCATCTTCCTAATTTTGTCTAGCCATCAAACACCTGGAAACACTCAGTCAGCGAGAGAGATGCTTCAAATAAGTCACTACCAGAACACCCTACAGATCAGGTCCTAAGCTTCTTGAGTGACTAGAATTACCAACAGGTTCAACCCCAGTGCTTTATACCCATTCCAGTGGGGGAAGGAACATTCCTAGCAAAGTGAACTGCTGCAAAAACTCATCATTAAAGCTGGTGAAGGAATCCGATGCTGTGACAGCTGAAATAATGAACGCATATGCAATTCCACGCTCAGCACCTCCGCAGCGATACTCGACTGCTCACAGAAGTCTCAGTGCAGCATCAGGCAGCCAATGGTACCGAGTAAGATCTCCTTTTACCCAGGCCTGACTGACCTACCTGAAATGCTGACTCGTACATGGCAAGTGCCTTGGAAATAGAAGCTGTTGGAGGAAGCAGGTACCAGAGGTGGACAGCCAGGCAACGCTTCCAGTCCAGCAGTGAGCACACGTTGATACTTATTCTCTCCGATAACTGCCACACCTAAAGAAACAAATTACTAAGTTTAGTCAAACTTATCACACAATGGTCGGTACGCAACAATAAGGGGTTACATTAGTAAAAAAACCATGTCACCACCTTGTACTCCTTTCCTGCTGTGTACCACATGCTGTGGTTGAGTGCTACAGCTTAAACGTACTGCTGTCAAGAAGGGGAAGTCAAATCAATGACAAAACAGCCGAGTAACACAACTTACAGGCTTTCCTGCAAGCAGGGCAAAGATCCGCAATCTCTCCTCCTGGATGAAGCAGTCTGCCTGCAGCCTGTGCCAGTCCACCAGCTGCATGGTGAGGAGGTCCCGAACGGGCTGGCTACCTGCCAGCTGGGAGAGGAGCAGAGCAAGCCTGTGGTCGCCTGGAACAGGAGAAAACAGCACATCAGGGAAATCCTCCCGCCTACCAGGGCCACAGCTATCTGTTTCTGAGTTGTGAAGGGGCACTTTGATCAGCCTACAGCTGCACAATTGGTTTTTGTGCACAGTTTCTTATGAAATAAACCACTCCATAAACACCTAGCAGAATGGAGATGGGGGGGGAAAGACAAAGCAATGGGCAGGACAGACTCCCCACAGGAGACAAATGCATGGAAAAGTTTTAAGATTTGAGCTGACATGAAAGACCAAGATGAAACCAGCCATTAGGCTCTGAAAAATATATGTTTTTAAAACAAATGTAAAGCACTTAACAGAAGCTAACTTAAAAATAACAGTAATTAAAAAAAAAAAACCCCTTTCAAAGGAGAAACTATGCAAAAAAACCCAGTTCCAAATGCAACACAGCATCACTTCCTAATTCTAGGAGAGCTGACAAGTAAGCCAGTGTAAATATGACCAGGCACTCAAGCACTAAGTAGACAAGCCAGCCCCTACCTTAATCACTGTCCGACATGGGAAAACTCAGTACTCAGAGCAGCCAGTTACTATCAGCTCTCAAAGTTTAAATTCTCTTTATGCGTCTCCCTTCCTCCTCCCCGCAAAAAGCTGAGAGATTTAAGCATCTTACCTGCCTGCTGTGCCAGCCTGCAAGCTTCACCAATTCTCTTCCCGGTAAGGCAGCTGAACACAGCCTCCACATGATTGCCGTGGCGGGACAAAGAGACTTCCTCCTCAATTTGTCCTGCAGCAGTCTCTGACAGCCAGCGAGAGAAGGCTTTCCTGCGCTCCAGGGCTAGGATGTATTCACTGGGTTCCTCCAAGCTGGCCTCTAGCTCTTTCAGGTTCCCCCAAATCGCTTCACATAAAGTCCATGTCAAGCACCAGTGCTTCACAACAGCTGTCAGGACAGAGTTATTCAGTCATAAGGAGTAAAAACATACAGAAGGATATTTAGAGAGGACTCATGTAAGATCGTAAGCACAACCTTGTAGGATATATTAAATGATATCCTACTGTTAAGAGTTGATGCAGGAAGTCAGTTAGCTCCCCAAATGCCATCAGCCATGTTTATGCTTTCAGAAGGAACGCTGAGGGACAGTCAATTTTTCTGTTTTACTCACATTTACTGCTCTGATGCAACCTGAAATTAATCTGAACTGGACAGTTTTCCAGATTCACTACCACCATTGTGGAAAGAGTTGTTCCGTACTCACTTTCTGTCACGGCAGGATCCTCGGATGCCTTCCTAACCCAGTCAGCATAGTCGTGAATAGCAGAAACTCCTGGGTTGGGCTCTAGAAGAGGACAGCGTTCATCCATATGGACAGTGCTGTGTTTCAGCTTTATCTCCAGAGGGATGAGATACAGCTGTTTGTCTCTGTCCGTCTTCCGTTGTTCTAAGCTCAGCTTCTCCACATGAACCTTGAAAGAGGATTCTGAGAGTCTGGAGGAAAACAAAGAAGATAAAAACAGGTAGTAATGTTCTGAACTGTTCTCCATGCAAGTGAACTGCACCCATCACGGAGCAGCTGCATTGTGCATCTTGTCCCAATTTTAACATAAAGACAGTAAGACATATGATCCAAGGTCAACAGCTAGGTATGAAGAACCTAGTTACACAGTCTGGGATTCAGAACCAGGACTTTGGCAAATAAACCTCATTGAACTGGGTGCTTCCAGCTCTCAAAATGCAATTAGTACACCCTACCATACCCCAGTGCATTTTGTGAGAGCACCTCATTCTGTCAGCAAATCAGATACGCCGGAGAACATCAACAAGCTTTTTGGAAGACTTAAGTGGTAGAACATCTAGCTGTATGCCTGTCAAGTTTAAGTATGGAGTTACACAGCCCAGGAAACGTCTGTATACTGCTTTATATACAAGCAGAATTGAAGGCATCTGAATTCGGACACTAAACAAGAAATTTCTTACGTAGTGCAGATATCCTCAGGGGGATTCAACAGCAGAAGCTTCCTGGACAATAATTTTCAACTTTCTCTTTAACCTTCTGCTGGATGACAGTGCTATTTACTAGTTAAAAAAATAACTACTCTTACTACGATATTCCAGTTCTTTGAGATACAGGTTTTTGTAAAGTAGCAACCTGAAGGTTGCTAACTAAGGTTAGCATGACTAACATGACCTTGCACCACTTCTGCATATCAGAATGAATATTAAGCTGAATTTCAAAAAGGTATCAACCTACGATCAAGATTCTTTCAAACATGAAGAGAGAATATGTCAGAACCGTCCTGAAGGAAACTACTACTCACGATTTTGGAGCAACAGGAGTTGGCAGGAATCCGTATTCCACGGACTCACACTGAGGATCTTCCATTTCACTTGATCCACTCAATTGATCTCCACAGTTGACAAGTGTCCAGTTGGGTCCCCAACCAACACGAAATGAGCGCCCCATGAAGAGTGCCATATCCATCAGTAGCTTCCCTTTTCCGTAGGTGATGGACTTTTGCAGAGGTACAAGCCCCTGCTGCCTGCGGACACCAACTGTTTTCATCTGTACCTCAGGGACTGATGGTGGTACAGAGAATGCAGACGCTAACGGAGAAGTCGCCGACCAAAGGGCAACAGAAGGGGGACTGCTCGAAGTCCTTGGTCCCTTGAAATCCTGCAGAGCAGCACTCTGTGGTTGGGCAATTACATTAGCAAACTTCGACTGCAGCAGCCCACCAACTAGAGGGAAGAAGCAGGAAGAACATTTAGGTGAATGGGTTACTCACTTTTCAGGCAGTACATTTCTGGTATTTTGAAGGTATTTTAGTACTTGAGCAGCCAGTGAAAACGTTTGCCATGGTTTGTGATGGTAACGCGTAACTAAGCATGGTTATTTGCAGTACTGAGAACCACAAAACCCACCATGCACAGCCCGATTTGCATTATCCAAACAAAAGCACATGATATTACACCAAGAACAGTACATATACAGTCTCACCCCAAAATTTCCAAAGTTGTCACTAATTTAACAGATATTGTCATAGTTAGACCATGAGAACAGAAGCATCTCACAGAGAAAGTAGACACCGATTGCTATTAACAGGGCTGAAACTGTCCCCACAGAAACATCTCAGGTCTGCCCATTTAATTCAGGAAGCAACTCCATGCTTGTTATTAGAGGTATTGCTCCTATTGAAATCACCAGTTAGTGGATGTATTGGGTGTAAACAGCAAGGGTTTGGTAGTGGGGGGGCTGCAGGGGTGGTCTCTGTGAGGGGGCCCTGTGCTGGACACAGCTGAGCCCATCAAGGGGGGTTGTGGCACCTCTGAACCAATCAGCAAAGCTGGTGGTGCCTCTGAGAGAACTTAAAAAAGGGTAGAAAATGCCACGCAGGCAGAAAAAGAAAAGTGAAAACAGCAGCGTGAGCACAAGGTCAAGAGAAAGAGGAAGGGAAGAGGTGCTCCAGCACCAGAGCAGGTATTTTCCCCACAGCCCGCAGGAGACGACTCAGGCTGGAGCAGGGGAAAAGTGTGAGGAAGGAGTGAGAGAGAGGAACTGCTACGGACTGACCACAAATCCCCATTCCCCATCCCTGCTGCGGTGGGGAGGAGGTAGAGGAGCCAGGAATGAAGGAGGGAAGCTGAGCCTGGGAAAGAGAGGACAGGGTAGGAAAGTATTGTTTTAATTTGTCTTTGTTTTGCTTGTGACAGTAACCGGTAAGCAGGCTTGACTTGAGTAAAATCAATTTATTGCCAGTTAAGAAAGGTTTGGGTAGTGAGAAACAATCTCCCTGTTTTATCTCCACCCATTTTTCATCCAATTTTCTCCCCCCGTCCTGTTGAGGAGGGGGAGTGAGAGAGCGGCTGGGTAGGCATCTGGCTGCTGGCCAAAGCTAACCCACCACAGTGCACACATGTTCAGCCAGTGGTAGGATTTTGCCTGTTAATATTAGAATTAAATTCTTTCTTCACACAATATGCAGTTTCTCACAATACCTGAGTATCTTTTCTGTCCTTGTGATTTTGAAATGGGGAGCCTCGGAGAACAGATCTCTTGAGAAGTATCCATTTTTACAGGTTGCTTCCCAGGATAGTGATCCAGGATCAAATCTAGGTCATCTTCATCAGCAAGCAAGGAAGCTTTCATAATCTAAAAAAGTGGTAAGTCAAGCCTGCAGATTAGTAATCACTCTCACAGCAGCAGCTAGCTGATCTAACCAGCTCCTTTTCCAACAATACACTCATGCCACAAATATTTCAAGTAACAGTGAAGGCACGTAGTTCAGGAGAACGAAAGCAAGCTTGTCAGTTGACGATAAACTTTTACAAACCACTAGTTACATCAGTCTCACAGTACTTGTTAGGTTGGGTGTGGAGTCCTAAAATAATCATGTTTTCTTAGATCTTAGCTCTATCTACTTGTTTTTCAGCTTAAGTAATAACCCCAGGACTATCTTCTCCTTACAAATTAAAAATACTGGCAGAAGTCCACAAGTGTTCAAGGAACACAAGGTACACCAAACAAATAAAAGCATCAACACCAAAACCCAAATCAAGACCAGTTATCCTATTACGTTGTTTTCCACAAACTGGGCCCAAGGCAGTCCTGTCTAGGTATTAGTTTAGCTTATCACATTGCCCATGCTTCAGAATTTGGAAATCTGAATTCTAGCCTTGAGACGATTTTCATTGCTGCATTAAGCTTTTCATGTCTATAAAGGTTTACCACAGAAACACATAAGCCCAACGTGTAAGTTTTAATCATACTACGGGTGTGATGTATATAGTTCATTACAAGTTGGTATGTAAGTACCCTTGGGGAGGCAAACTGAGAAGTTAGTGAGAGTTACTACAAAGTCCTCTCTTTCTGAGAGGGGAAACTGCAAGACACTCACCTGCAAGACATGGGGGTTAATACCCAGGGTTGACACAATGTGAGTCGAAGCAGGCACTGCCTCCTGCTCTTCTAGCATGTTATCTTCTACAATGGACTCCTGGGGAGGCTCCTGGGTGATGTCTGCCATATCGCTGTCCAGTTCCACAACCCTGCCCAGCTGCTCCACTTCTGGGGTCTGCGGACACATGCAGAGGCCACGTCAGACAACAACAGACTGCAACAGTTTGCCGAGAAAGAGTATTTAATAGTTTCAACAATCACCTGCAAATGAAGCGGAGTACTCCCTTGCTCGTGTCAAGACTCCACATTAAGTTTAGGGATGAATATATATAACCTATTCCCGTTTTCTTCAGAGTTGTAAGATAACAGTGCAAGTTACAGTGAAGGAGAAGTCATGGTTTAGCGATGCCCTCCTGAAGTTTACCAAGTTCTGCCATTCAGTTTAAGAAACTATTCTTCAGCTTTCCATTTTTCATGTGACCAACAAAAAGGAAGAGAGTTTCGTGCATCCTGCCTTCCTCCCCTTCTCCCTCAAAATGCTATCACACAAAGACAAGTTTCCTGTGCCTAAGTTCAACCTGGGACATTGTAGATGACTGAGCAACCAGTTTTAGAAGTAGCGATTCTCCAGCATTAATGTGCAGTACCACCGGTGGCTGATGAGCAGATGAGTCACTGTAATACCTGCTTTGTTTCCCCAGCTGTGACGTAGTACAAATTAAAAACATTGCGTTTATATTCTGCAGAGAACTTAACAGAAGTTTGAAGTGGACATGAGCCTCTTCAAGATCACGTAAGACTGAGTCACATAGTGTATGTGCATGCACGTGTAAAGTTTTTTATTTTAAACCAGGACACAACTGTCATCGGACCGGAAAGTTGTGGGGTTTTTCCAATTACATTCTACTTATCACTAGCACATCAGCAGTCAGAAAGTTAAATATAGTAGTTCTCTTCCAACCTGCACCTCAGTTTCTCATCTCTACTATTAGTCCAAGGCAGGAGGAAGAATTAATTTTATGATTTTTCTGAAGGCAATCACATGGCATCACCTTTGCGATGAGCCTGAGGTGACCTCTGCACACCTTCAACTGCTTAAGACAACTCGTACTCACACTCCAGGCAGGGCCAGAAAACGTTCAGCCAGTACAAACAATGAGCAGACATCAGAAATTAACTCTGACCACTGTCATCTGTCATCGCCTCTCCTTCTGCCCAGCTTGCTGACTGTGGTGACAGCAGTGAGCCCCCTGAGCTAGCACCAAACTGCGGAGTGTGACAGAGCACTGCAAGCCATTCAACTATTTGTCAGCTCTCTTACCAGAAACTGTTTGAAAGGACAGAAAACCCTAGAGAATGCCATTCATTGCCAGTATTGTGCAGCTAACAGGCCAACCCGAAAGAAGCACCTGGCCCAGGAATAATTAGCCTGTGCCGCATTAGCTGAATGGCCTTCAAGTGGTTCCTGATGGGCTCTAACCCCAAACCTGGGCTCCAGTGCACTGCTTTTGCTCCAGTCTAACCATCCCCTGTTGCTTAGAGATGAGTGTCCTGTGAAAGATTCATGCTTACAGCTTACTTGGTTTCCAGAAGCAACAACGTACAGGCTGCTGAAGCAATGCTCTGGAGCAATGCATATATACGAGCAAGGAAACCGTGGCAGACAGTGCACTGGAAATCATGCTAAAGAATTTAAGAGCATATTCAAATGGCTGCTTCTTAGCTCATTAGAATCAGCCAAGAAATGCGATGACGGTTATCAGGTGAAGCAGATAAAATTAGACTGGGGGTCTGTAAAGATAGAACTTAATGGCAGACATGGAAAGAGCCTTAGCGAGTGGTATCCGAGTATGCCTACAGCACGCAGAACAGATTTACAAGTCAAAACATGGTTACAAACACAAAAGTTTCGCTGGTCCCTTCATTGTGCTTTAATGCAGCCAGGTCCCTGGTGTAACTATTTCCTGTGGACCTTGAAACATTAATAAATTCATTAATATTCATGTTAGTGAAGGAATTAAAAACCCCCCCAAGTTTAGATCCTAAATGCTTCCTACAGACCAAAGTATTATTTTCAGATGCTTTACACACCAAGAGTTTGGCAAGTTTTTAAGCCATGCTATGTTGTTTCTCAGAGGTTTGGGAAACAAAGCTAGATGTTTTTCCTATTTTCAGAAATGAAAACCTTAGTTAATGGTATGCAAGTCAAAGAGGTTAATTAACCTGGACAAGTTTTTGCTAAATACATTTGAATCTAAAACAGGTCTGAATAAATCACACACATTCCCAGTATTTTTGACTGCTTAGAACATCAGCTCTGGTCCCCATTAATCCGAACAAGAAGCAAGAAGAAAACTGAAAGGTGGTACACACAGGCAAGCCTGTTAGCCATGTGTTCATCTCAAATAAAATGCAAACACTTAAGGAATGTACTTTATGGGAGCAGGATGAACTAGTAGGTAAATCTGACAGGCTGAGTTGGGGCTGTTCAGCCTGGAGAAGAGAAGGCCCCGGGGAGACCTTAGTGCGGCCTTGCAGTGCTTCAAGGGGGCCTCTAGGAAAGATGGGGACAGGCTTTTTAGCAAGGCCTGTGGTGACAGGACAAGGGGTGATGGGTTTAAACTAAAGGAGGGCAGATTTAGGCTGGATAGAAGGAAGAAATGTTTTACACTGAGGGTGGTGAAGCACTGGCAGGGGTTGCCCAGAGAGGTGGTGGAGGCCCCATCCCTGGAAACATTCCAGGTCAGGTTGGACGGGGCTGCGAGCAACCTGATGTGGTTAAAGATGTCCCTGCTCACTGCAGGGGGTTGGACTGGATGGCCTCTACAGGTCCCTTCCAACCCAAAGCATTCTATGATTCTATGGTTTTAATTAGCCAGCGAGCCAGGAGGAGCAATAAAGCAGCAGCTGGACACTACTTTGGGATTCTCCGAAGCCAGAATCCATCGAAGAGGTGGCAGCTCACCTAATTCGTCACTACAGTAGTGTGTTCTGCTCAAAGAGCAGACTGCGCTCTTACTGGCTTTCTCTTTGTATGGTGATCGGGACTCCCACCATTGGGATCCTGAAACGCACCGGCGCTGGCTGTACTGAGAGGCACGCAGGTGAACTGCTGCCACCAGACCTTTTGTTCTGGGTTCCTCTAACCTACATGGAGACCTAAAGCAGCAGAGATGGAATGGCTCAGGTGTTTCTACAGAGGTTATAACCAGATCACAGACTACTAAAACCAATTGCCAGTTGACTTAATGTTTTCCTACCACAAAAGTAAATAAATTCTTTTGCACAAGCAATGATAAGTGTGATTTGTTGTATCTCCTGACACTACAAACAGACCCTTGTCCAGAAGGGCTCTAAGTTACCCAAAGCCAATGAAGAGAAATGCTGCTAGAATGTCTCCTGGTTTCAGAAGGACTAGACCCAGTATAAAAAAAAAAAAAACACAAAACCCAAAACCAAAACACACCACCCCAAAAGAAAAAAAAGCATTCAACCTATCTGACAGTACTGCCTCTTAAGCTGTTTTTCGTGCTTTGACTTCAGAGATGCAGAAATAAACTCTCCTCCTCCGCTTCCCCGTGATATGGCACATCATGAACACTGGCCACGTGCCAAGCAGCACCTTGGCACATGATCCATGCCTCAGTGAGCTGCAAGCTCAGAGATCGCCTTTCACTGCGGTCACAGCTTACTGAAGGGTAACACAGAAAGCCTGCTTATGCACAGCAACAAAAACCTCTCGGCAAGTCTTATCCAGCTGCTCACCACCCTCTGCTCAGCTCTCCTGCACACCCCAACTGCTGAAGGCTTACTTTGACAACTAGGCAATAGAGAATCCAGTTTTGGAAAAAACCAAACCTGCTCCCTGCACTTGCTTTCTGTTTAATGACAAGCTACTTAAAAAAGCTATAGGTAGTTCACAAACGTTTACCACTAACACCTGGCATAAAGAGTATATTCTATTGCATCAACAGCAGGATGCCTTCCAAAGAGCCTGGTTTTTTACCCACAACAAAGCAGCTCCTAATTTAGCTTGACAATATCCATACTAATTACATTTGGAAAACGCAAGTGTATCAGCTGCAATTAGACTAACCTTTAAATCCACGTAAAAGGATTTTTTTTTTTTTTAAATGAAATGAACATTAGACCTTAAGGGGTTACCAATGAACTGGGTAAAACGCCACCTTCCCTGTGTAAGACAGGGGCATAGCACTGAGGATGTTTTACAAAGCTTTAGAAGCAGTCACATCCAACCCAAATACACTTAAAAATCCAGCATATAACCAGCCTTAAAAAAGTAATTTTTAATAAAAATAGAGCACATTCTTAAAATATAAAGCATACAGTCTTGCATACTAAATGATGGTTACGTCAAATTAACGCACAATATCATTCTCAAGGCAGGCAGCACAAGGCGTTATAATTATCTAGCATATATTCAATATTCACAAAAACAAGTTTTCTTCTGTAAGTGGTGCAAATATGCCAAACTCAATCTAGACCAGAATTTAAACAAGAAACAAGGGTTTAAAGCCTTCCCAGCCCCACGCATCCTCAGTATGAAATGTCAAGTATCTTAATGAAAAAGAACATGCAAACACTCATCAAGAGGTCAGAAGAGCTACTGAGTTTGTGCAAGTTTGTGTAAGGTTTTGCTCTTCAGTTTCCAGGCTACTTGTTACTTCAACAACCCCTCCCTAGGCACCAGCTATTCTTCACATTTCATTTTACGAATTCCCTCTTAGTCACTGTCCTCCTTCTACCTGAGATGGAGGTGTTGGCTTGCCGTTTAGGGTCATTTGCTGGGGCGGCAGATGCCCCGGGGGTGCCACAGGTGCAGTTTTTAACTTCTTTGTGTCCACTTTTGAAGGATGCTCTTCCTCTTCCTCATCTGAATCTTGCAAGCCATACTTGGAAAAGTGTGCCACCTGTGTAATGAGAAGGTAAATGTGTCACGCCTTGGAAGAAACATTTCAGGCACCCGTTTCTAAAAGGCCTGAAGGATGAGCTGGCATAACTGTCCACCTTACACAGCAGCTGTGACACCTGGAACAAATTCAGCTGTTGTATAGACCAAGAACATCTGCTGTATGCAGGTCTTCAGCCATTCAAAGAAGTTTTGATCAGTTTGGTGAGGACAGTTTGCACTATGGCTGAAGCATCTGAGAGTATACAGAAGCTTAGCGAAGTTTTTGAATGCTAAGTTCTCAGGAGATTCTCTAACTTCAGCCCATTTCCGATATTCTTGTAAGTCACTTTACAACTAGAACAAAAACGTTACCTTAAACACCCAGGATCCGGTCTCTGGGCGGTATTCCTTGAATCGAGCGCCCTGCTTCCGAGATACAGACTCCAGTCTACCTTCGTAATTCATCTCTGCCAGTCGTTCAGGGCTTTTTATCAGGCAACGAGATGTTTTATCTGTAGGCCAGACTCCGTCTAAGGTAACTTCAGCTCGTCTGTTGAAGACAGACAACAGTGTAAGAGACTACAAGGTTTTGAGGCAAAGCTATTAAGGTACACATAGGAGCTGAGAACTGAACATGTGGGCTCAAACTAGCTTTTAAACCTAATTTCTGGTTGCAAGTATTCAGTAACTGTATAATGCTGCAATCTGAATGCACACCTCAAATTTAGATGTCTTGCCAGCTGCCTGCAAACACAGCACATTGCCAATATTATAAAAACAACATCCTTACTAGCCACTGTCCCCACACGGTACATATTTAAAAGTTACCTATTTAAACCTTCACCAATAGGTGGCTTTCTTTCATCGTCAGGGTAAACAATAACTTCTTTTCTACGGATATGTACAATGTCATCCAGATTTAAGTTAGTTAGATTCACTTCTCCTTCAAAATAAATTGATCCATAACCTGCAAAACAAACCAAAACATCACAATTTGTCCATGAAAAAAAAAAAAAAACGCATGCCATAGAATCTAGATTCCTGGTATACTCCTCCTTTCCCCACCTTACCACCTAGCTCTGTCATGTCCCCAGAACAACGTACAAGCGACTCCTCCTTCCCAGTGTGAAAATACTGATGATGTGTTATCAACGTTTTTAAAGCCAATTCTTTTGCACAGAAGGCTTTTTGTTATTACTTGGCTATTCATATTGCCAACACAAATACTAAGTGTACCCTCAGATTTACAGTACATTTAGAAAAAGTGTTTTAAAAAATAGTATAGTGTTTTTTTTTAAATAAAAGCAGTAAAGAATACAGTTTGGGCTGAAGGCTCTTCACTAGAGCTCAGTCAGCTCCAGTGTAGGTAGCAACTAAGACATAAGCAATGATGATCAGTTTTGCATTAATGCTCCAGCAAGTATGGGTTTTACAATCTTTACGTTTAAGGACAGCAAGTGTCTTAAAAGCTACAGGCGCTTTTGCTCTTTTCATGTTCAAGCTTCTCAAGTCATCCCATAACACAGGTTGTTAGCGCTACCGATCTGAAAGATTACAAGCCTTTGATGCAAGTTGTTCACAATTCAAGGGCACCGTTTATGATCATACTGAGGGCTCCTGCTGAGGGCATGGAACTCAGACTCAGGTTCCATAGTTTAAAACATCTGCTTCAAATTTAAGCAACTAGAAAAGCTGTACGTGCTTACCTTTGCGGCCTATGGTGAAGTCTGTTACAATACATTCATTTTTGTCATTGGTAAGTCTAGCTAGCTCCTCCATGGACGGGATGGTGTAATATCCAGCTCTTGTTAAAACAATTCCTGCAAGACAAAAGTCATTGAGAACTGGGTTGTCAGCAAATTCCTAACTTCAGCATTTCAAGAGTTTCATTCCATTTCTTTTGCAAGCCTGGACAACTGAAGGTCCCAAACGACCTGAGAATCAGCACAACAAAAGCAAACAGAAATCAAAATGCCTTATTTCCACACCCTTCATAGCAAATTTAAGACAATTGCTATGCCAGGTTCTTCCAGCCTAGCAACCTGTCATCACCGGCAGATGTGTAGGTAAAAGCAAAACTGCAAACACATACAGCAACACTTGACAGAAACACTCTCCCAGCTTTAATAATTTGGGGGCTCAGGCACCTGCTGACCAAGAGGCAGCATCTTTTACATTTAACAGTCTCCAGTGCTTTTTCATCTATTAATTTGTCTAGCTGTCCTGGTTTTGGCTGGGATAGAGTTAATTTTCTTCCTAGTAGCTGGCACAGTGCTGTGTTTTGGATTTAGGATGAGAAGAATGATGATAACACTGATGGTTTAGTTGTTGCTGAGCAGTGCTTACCCTAGCCAAGGACTTTCCAGCTTCCCATGCTCTGCCGGGTGCACAAGGAGCTGGGAGGGGGCACAGCCAGGAGAGCTGACCCAAAGTGCCCAAAGGGCTGTTCCATACCATATGATGTCATGCTCAGTATAGAAACTGGGGGGAGTTGGCAGGGGGGCAGCGATCGCTGCTCAGGGACTGGCTGGGCATCAGTCGGCAGGTGGTGAGCAATTGCATTGTGCATCACTTACATATCCTGTTATCATTATTATTATTTTCTCTCCCTCTGCTGTCCTATTAAACTGCCTTTATCTCAGCCCACAGGTTTTACTTTATTTTTTTGGATTCTATCCCCCATCCCACTGGGGGGGAGGGTGAGCGAGCAGCTGCGGTGCTTAGTTGCCAACCGGGGTTAAATCACAACACTAGCAATCTTTAAAATCCACAAAAGCCTTTTGCATCTACAACTTCTTGCCATTAGGGCTTCTGAAGACATTTCTTTTGAACCTGCTAGTTTCATTAGATGCCACATACTACCTGAAAGGATCTTTTCCTCTTCACCTTCTCCAGATCACTCATGAGTTTAAAAAACACCACGTGCCCCCACCTCTTCACGAGCTACAAAGTCTTAATTAAGGGAAAGGTACTCAAGACTTCTAATATTTCCACACTTCTCTTTTTCAGTTTTACTAAACCCTGAGACTGGAATTGAGAGAGCTGAAAACACACTCAGGATGGGTCTATGAAGACACAACCACGTTCTACAGTCCATTCCTTTCCTGGCAAACTCTACAATGCAGTTTGCATGTTGATAACTACCAAGCATTAGATTTTTAACTCTAAGATCCTGCTCCTGAACAACAGTCAACTCAGTCTACTACTGCAGAACAATTACAGATTGGGTCTTCCTCCTCCCTCTCACACATCTCACTACCTCAATCTAATATGAAATTGGGTGATGAAATTTAATTGCCCATTGACTAAGCAGAAAAAAAATTCTGCACTAGATAAGAGACTGAAAAGCAAGATTTGTATTCTGAAGAAAAGAGGAGGGAAAGGAAAAGAGAAAAAGCTGAGGGTCTAAAACAGCAAAAGAGAATTTTAACGAAGCATGCATGAAGCGCTGTCAGGAACTACACATCTACTGCCCACACACAGCCTCACCTGCAGGATGCAGATGATGCACAGTTTCAGGCTCCTCTTCGCGCTCATCCTGAAGGGAATCATCGTGAAATGAGGCATCTTCACTGCTGCCTTCCAGACCGTTCCGCAAGGCCACCCGCATATTCAGAGCCACAATGGTATCGTCCACACTGTTCTGGTGTTTGTGCACAGTGTTCTCTGGGGTCTGTGGGATGGGCTTGGTGATGGGGTTAGTGTAAAACCTAGTCACTTCATGATGATCCTCCTCCTCCTCTCGCTCACCATCCTGTCTGTGGTTTTCATCGGGAGGTACTGACAAAAAGAACCTGAAGAAATGAAGAATAAAGTTGAATTATTTAGTTCTAAGGGACTTATGTCAACATTACAATTCTGGTATCTTTTCACATAAAAAGCAAACAGGACCACCACATGAACTGCAGAGTCAGCAGACGTGAAGGAAGCCATTATTCCCCTTCATTCTGCCCTTGTTAGACCACCTCTGCCATTCTGCATCTAGTCTGGGGCCTCCGCTACAAGGCAGACAGTGATAAGACCAGGAGAGGGGTACCACGATGGTCGGGGGACTAAAGCACACACCCTGTGAGGAAAGGTGGAGTGAAATGGGTTGCTCTGGAGAAAAGGCTTGCCGGGGGGTGTAATAGCAGCCTTCCAACACCAAAGACAAAATTCAGGCTCTCCACAGATATGCATGGCAGGAGGACAATGATGCCATGAAAATGAGAAGCAGTCAAATTAAAACAGGGAAATCAGTGAGGACAGTCAAGCATTGGAACAGGGACCCAGAGAGGCTGCAGAATCTCCATCCGCAGAGCTTTGAGACACCCAACTGGACAAAGTCCACAACACCCAGGTCTGAATTCAGTCTTGAGACTGCTTGAGGAACAGAGACCTCCCAAGGTCACTTCCCATCTGATTCAGTGATTTGTGAACCAGGCTGTTACAGACTTTTGTGCCCAAAATGCACACTGTGTTAAAAGAATGGCATGATTGAGTTGGAGGCACCATGATCAAATCAAACTTGAGAACACTATCGTGACAGTCACTCCAAAACACTGGCTTCAGAGCTTCTGTTGTACCTGGCTACTGGCAACACAGCTAACGAATCCCTCTGCCCCGTTACGAACTGCCCAGGTCAGGACTAAGGTAATCAGAAACAAAGTTCCCCACTCCCATAATCAGTCCTTACTTCTAATAGCTTTGAATACAATCAAAATGTTGAGCTGGTCAGGAATATTTCCAGCCTATGATTTTTTTTTTTTTTTTTAAAAAAAAAAAAGGAGTTCATCTGAAATATGGCCACAGATTTTTAGAGGAAGTAGGTATTCAGGCTTTTGGGGGGAAAGAGGGCCTTAGAGAGTCCTCATTTTAATATGTAGAAAATACATTACTATTATGAGACATTTTGGATCAGTGGAGCTTCCTTGCAATTCCCACGTTACTGAGGACTAAGCAGAAGGAGAGGTTCTTCTCACCTCAGGGTCAGGCTTGTCACCTCCCTCAAGAAATGGCCTAGTTTCTCACTACAGGAATGGAGAGAGACATATCCAGAAAGTAAGTTATTCCTCTTTGAACTCCTGATTTCAGATGGAATGAACTGGTATGTGACCACACAGGAAGAACATACGGCTAGTTTAAGAGGAAATTAATCTCGTAACAGGTCAACTCGCTTCCAGCGAACAGCTAAGACAACATCCCTGAAAGTAACTACCTATTCTGTCAGCAATAATTTAGAGACAGGCATAACCAGTTTGCATTTCTCGTAAGCATAAACACCTGCATGATGAATCAACATACCGATCTCCATTCTCTGGATACTCTGATGGAGAAGCCAGGTCTTCATTTTCACGATTGACAGGCGAGAACAGATTGCTACTGTTGAGATTCTTCAAAACCAACTTTTTGATGCTCTTCCTAAAACCAAAACAAAAACCAGAGAGAAATTTGGATCTATCCATTGCATAAATATATATTTCATGCTTAACTCCTGTGTTCCAGGGACCAGGAACCAGCTGTGTAAGACCTGTTCCCACACTCAGGGCATATGAAGTCTCCTGTAAGAGCACTGCAGGAGCTGAGATACTAAAACTCCTTTTGGAATTCCATTCAAGGCTTTGGTTTACGAGTAAGCGTAAAAAGCACAAGTCATCGAAAGCTTCAAACCCCAAGTTCAGTAAACCACAATATTATCTGTTTTACAAAACAGAGCTTTTCCAGTGGAAGCACAGAACCCTGCACAGAAAGTCTGGCCCACAGATGCAGGTTCTTCTTTACTACAGGGTCACTTTAGGAGCAAATCAATGGCCAGGCTAGGGTTCACTGCCTGCAATCTGAAGATCACTGAACATCTATGCCAATGACACTCAGAGCAGTCTAAGCACCCCTTTGTTCTGATCTTTTCTTCATTTGGTGTTTTTCAATAAAACACTGAGTAATTCCATACTCTGCTCTCTCCCTGCAAAGTGAACAGATGGTTCAGGCTAAATTAAAGACAAACCAAGTTCACAAAAATTACAAAATGTTTTTAAAAACCCTGTGCTCAGAGGGACTTTCAATGACTCATGCATCTTTCTCCAAAGTTTTTTGTTGTTTGTTTTTAACTAAACTCCAAAGCTTTCCAAACCCCTTTTCAATCTGATTGCCACTGACGCTCTTGAAGACTGAAACCAAAAGCTTCAGTAGGGTAGATCCACAGCATCATCATTAATTTCTCACAGAAACATCTGTGTGTCTGAAATAGAACCAGCGCTAGGCTACGAAAATGTCAGAAAACTGTCTTCATACTGACTGCATTAGCAAGCCTAATGACACTTGCATTTCAGAAGCAGGAAGTATTACACTGTACAAGCTTTCCTTGTAATATTCCTAACTGACTTTATAGGAGCTTTGCTCCAGTCATGGCGTGACCTCATTTTACAGCTTATTGGGCCTTAACAGTTTAAGCTGAACATTTTTATCTCCTCTACAGAAAACAGTTCTATTCAAGTTTTACAGAAAATTTGTTACTGCTATTCATATTTGAACCAGGTCACAAAACAGCTGTGGAATTTAGGATGCTATACAGGAGTTTACTGAATCTGATCACAAGATTCTTGCACCACCTCCTCCCTCCAACATACACAAAAGAAAAACTAACTTTGGCATGAATGCACCATTGGATAGGGATGGCTCGTCATCATCAAGACCATCAAAGAGATGAGATTTAGCAGAACCAGCTGACTGCAAAGCTTTTGGTCGCACTCTGGTCGCTGGACGTGGAGTCAGTTTGTAGTGGGTGGGTGTCGTTAAGGCCTTCTGAGCTGCTGGGTTAGTTGGTTTCAGCCTCTGAAACAAAAAGATGTAGAATTGGAATTTTCATACCACTTACTGTAAGGGTTTGTGGACAGTGAGAGTGCCTGCTGTTGTTAAGGCTATCCACTCAAGGACCTTGAGCAAAGTAGTAAGTAAAGGGGGAAGTAATAAACAAAAACAGACACAAAGCTGGTTGACAACAGGTAATGGAAACAATGCCAAGACCAGAAGTCTCCGGTCACTCACTGATGGGCCATTAAGAAACTACAGGTATAGCTTTGGAGAGGGCCAGCCTGGACCTCCTGTCCAGGCTAAGTGGATTTGGGGACAGCTACTGGAGTCAGACCAGGGATGTGGGCACCCCATGCTTGTGGTGCCAGCAGCTGGAGCAAGGGGAAGCCTCAGTGCCTGGAGCAGACGAGGGCCTCTGCTCCAGCCCCTGGGATGGGACCAGTGCGTGTCCCAGGAGTAGCTACTGCGGGGGGACTAAGGTGAGTGAAGGAGTCGGCAACATCCACTGGAACAAGACCACAGCTCACTGGCCCCTGTGCCTGGGTGACAGCCGCTGGCAGTGGGGGACAGGCAGAGCACCTGCATCGTTCCCAAACCTCATGTGTGTGGGCACGTGCACATGTAATTCACTGGCAAGCTTCAGGCAGGACTAGCCCACAAGCAGGAGGCCCTGGGTCCTGGCAGGATATCGGAGAGGCAGAGGGCTCATTGAGGGATCCGTGAGTACAGGGTGCCCATGAAAAGAGCATGTGAGTGCGTGCATCTTTTTGCAGCAAGCATCAAGCAGTACTAGCCTGCTCTGTGGAGCGGGTAAGAGGGCTCAAGATCTGGGCAGGGCTACTGGATGGACAGAGGGGCCATGCTAACACTCCACACTCCAGGGATCCACGAAGGTGCAGGTGAGTCTAGAGAGTGTGAGCATGTGTCCTTGCACTAGGGTACTTCAACCCTCATCAGCCAAAGAGGAGGAAGGGGACTTGGCTGTATATGCTTATGTTTTATGGGAGTCCTGGTACTGTCATATGTGGGTGCTGCTGAAGGCAGCGCCTTGTCTGTGGCTGTGCAGCCAGCTGCATCAGCGTGCTCGGGGCACGCATGTCTGGGATACATGCTCAGGGCATGCGTGTCTGGGATATGTGCTCAGCTTCACAACTGACTGCGCCTGCAAACGGGAAACCAACAGCCGTGTCCATTAGCCTGGGAAGGAGACCCCCTGGGTCTCTGGGCATACTGTGCCAGAGGAATCCCCGCAATTTGCTGGGGTCAGCAGCAGTTTATAACATCCCTTAACACTTACAAAGCCCGGAAAATATTTGTTTTGTTGTTTTAAAAACAAAATCGACAGGGCAAGAGACTGTCATAAGCAAAGCTCAAGGTAAACACTAAAAATATTCCAAGCATAGACAATTACCCATCTTTATTCTCAACTAGCAGCAGTGAGCATAACAAGAACTCCAAAGCCAAGGCTCTGATGCAGTCAAAAGCAGTAAGCAAAGCCACAGTATAAGCAGTTTGCATCCTGGAGAGCACAAAAAGCCACTGCACCAGTATGAGTATACAGATGGCAACTTATGTTGCTGCTCACTGCGTACTTAAGTGAAGATAGTGAGCACGAAACATAAATTAAAGTAATTTCAAATCTTACCCAGAAAGTGAGTATAATGGTTGTGCACACTTACCTCTTCTTTCTTCTTTGGGTCTGACATGGGGTTTCTGAAGAGCGGAGAATCTCCAAAGGGTGAGTAAGTCAAGCTATTGAGATGCTGCTGAAGGACTGCTTGCTGGGCAGCTGATGCATTTGGGTCTGTCAGTGCTATAAAAAGAACATCGATTTTTAGCATTTAACAGTTTTACTAGTAGAACCCACATAGGTAGAAAAGACATCCTTCCAATCAGAGGATCTCCCCATAGGAATTCAAATTTCTAAACAAACTTCAGCATTTCTTTCCCCTGCTCTTCAGTCACCATTTCTGCAGCAGCCTGAAGGAAGAAATCCGATTCTATTCCTTCATTAGAATTTGCAATCACATTCATAAGTTGTTACCATGAAAAGCTGAGGGCATGGAGAAGCTACACAACAGCAGAATGAGCCTGGCCTGCCAAAACCTTTAACTAATACATTTGACTTCCAAATCATCTTTTAAGGAAGGGGGGNAATCAACCTTACAGGTCTAGAGTCCTCTCTCTGCAACACTGTCATCTTAATTTTGTCTCTCTGTCTTCTAGCATCTATTGAATATTAAAATAGAAGTGTTCACACTATCAAGAATTTTGAGCGACCTACAGCAGCTTAATTCTGATTCCAAGAAAGCCAGACTGAACCTGTGCATTCCCAAGAAAAACAAAACCACTCAGAAAAAACAGCTTACTGTCAGACAAAGTCTGCAAGTCAAGAAGAGAGTTTGAGACAACTGGTTCTTCCCAGATCAAAATCTGGTTTAACTGAGCAGATGTTGACCAGTGAGACCCTTCCCTACACTGCCCCACTGCAGGTGTTGCCTACAAAAGAGACTACTTGGATCATCTGTAGAGTTACATCAAGGGAGGTCCAAGGATAAGAAATATAGAAGTATGATGGAAGCAAGACAGAAATATATAAAATCTGGGTGCCTGGGCTTGTTCCTCCCCAGGGGCAGGACTTTCCAATTCTCCTTGTTGAAATTCATGAGGCTCCTGCCAGCCTGCTTCTCCGGCCCACCCAGGTCCATCTGGATGGCAGCATGACCCTTAGGCAAATCAGCCACCCCTGCTCTTCCCTTTGTCACCTATACGCTTATAGAAGCCCTCCTTGTTGCCTTTGACACCTCTGGCCAGATTCAGTTCCAGTCGGGCTTTGGCTTTCCTAAACCCATCCCTGCATGCCCGGACAACGTCTCTGTATTCTTCCTGGGCTACCTGTCCCTGCTTCCACCTCCTGTATGCTTCCTTTTTGTGTTTGAGCTTTGCCAGGAGCTCCTCACAGGCCTTCTGTCATTTTGCCTGACTTCCTGCTCGCTGGGATGGATGTCTCCTGAGCCTGGAGGAGGTGATCCCCGAATACCAACCAGCTTTCTTGGGCCTGTCTTCCCACACAGCGTCATGCGTGTATCATTGTCCCCCTGCCCCAAGTTTAAAATCATTTTCCTGAAATCACAGCCTCAGGGGGGCTAAAGCATCAGGCATGCACGCTGCTCATTTAAAGTGCTCAGATCTGCCAAACAAGGTGAACGCTGCTGGAAGTGGTAGACTTTTTAACTTACAAAATGGCAGCGCAAGTGCCTGAAGCTAAAGACCATTCATTTCACCAACGGCACAGCATACCTGCTAATTAAGTCCCTCTAGCTCTCCTACCTGAAATTACTGAAGAAGCTAACACTACATTTCCCTTGCCTTTTTTTGTAAGCACCTACTGTTGCTATCCCAAATTCAACGGTGGGAAATATGTTACTAATCTTGAAGACAAAGCTCTAAAATAGCTGCAATTATCAGTAATGTTAAATAACTCTGAATTACTTTAAAAAATATATATAATTAGCACCCAAAAAAAAGAGTCATTATCACAGTCTCCACTGCTACCGAGAACAGAAGTGGCCTCAAAGAGATGCTCAAACACTTCTTCTCCCTCCAAAGCATTTGGGGGGCGATGTGCTCCTATGTTTAGGCACATCTGAAACAGCGGAGGAAGCAGCAATTAAACCTGGGTTAATGTACACTTACCTACAGCAGGCTGAGGGGCTCCAAAGCCCAGAGTAGCTGTTGATGTATTGAATCCTGGTGCTCCAAATGCTCCCGTTCCTAGTGTTCCACCAAGTTTAGGCTGCGTGTTTCCAAATAAAGAAGTCTGTCCCGCTCCAAGAGCTGTGGCAGGAGAGATGACTGTCATTTACTACAAGACTGCGACAAACTTCCAAGCCAATTTATCCCACAACAAAAAGATCAATTATTTATTAAATTGCAAGAAACATTCAACATGTCCATGAACGCTACAGACACTCAAGACTCATGTGATCAGACCAGAGACTTCAAACACAGAGGACACCACCAGTTTTCTGAGCCGTTAGCCACCACTGTAAGCAATGCTGCCTACAGTTTCTAAAAGGTTACTTAGCACCGTGTTAGCAAGCTATACATGGCTCTGATTTGGGACTGAGATTCATGGCTTCAAGCTAAAACACCTACAGCCTTTACTACATTAGAGTTAGCACGTAATACCAAGGCTATATTATTACTGAAGTTTGAGGACTACACTTAGGCTAACACGAAATAAGATGGTGAACTGTTTACCTGTTCCAAACCCCGTTCCAAGTCCAGTTCCCAGAGTCCCAGTTGCAGGCTTATTTCCAAACAAACTATTTCCAGCAGTGTTGGCACCAAAACCTTCAAGAACAGAAGTAGTAGCTCGTTAATCTAACGCTATTAGAGATGAAATTAAAAATGTCTATTTAAATAAATAAGCATCACTGGCTCAGACAGCCCTGCCACAGTTAAGGTCAAATTTCATGGACTGCTTCCAACAATGCAAGTTAAACTGACAAGCAGCAAGAAGGGACTTCAATAGTAAAAAAACATATTTGATTTATGAACATAATACTGAAAACATCAGTACAGAAAAATACTGCTTTGCCTTCTTAAGCGTCTCAATTTGTTACAAACTTCAAAGTTTTACTGAAAGCCAGAACCGACATGATGATGCTGTATCTGGCAACAGAATAAAATTTATTAAGTTTCTTCAACTGCCTGGAAGGAACAAATCCCATTTTATACTGTTTATACCACACACGTACTTCTCTGATTCTTACCGACAAAGCAGGTAACAACTCAAATTCGTACAAGCACACAGTTCAAAGACACATCTCTAATTGTAACCGAGTACAATTCAAATCTAACATTAGACAGATTAGTTCTTAAACTGAAAATTGTGAAGCCATCCTACGGTTGGTTAGTATGCCAAGACAGAATTAAACTAGAAAACTGCAGTCACAGACCAACATCAGAAACACCTTAGAACCAAACTCCATTTTTCCTATAAACTGTAACACCGCAAGTAAGGCAGGCAAATTAAAAACACATACTACAGTTGGTATTGTTCACCACCAAACAGCATCAATACACTAACTAATGTGGCTGTGAAGACCTTGGAGAACAGTAGAACAAGGGACTTGGAAGCAGCTTTCACAAATACTGTGATAAGTTTGCCCAAGGCTGGTCACCACAATGAAACTGTGCTTCCTAAGGTGCTGCCCTGGCAGCAGGGCAATTTCCTCCCTTTGTCTTATTCTGGCAGGCTGGTATGGAGGCTAATTGCATTTTAGACTTTATTGCAGATATAAAACCAAAGCAAAATGAAAAAAAAAAAAAAAAAAGAGGACAGATGTCAGGATCTAAACTCACTCCTGCTCACTTTCAGGAATACCGCTTTGCTGCTCTCGGAGTCAAGAAAAAAAGACAAAACAGATTTCAACAGAAGTCCCATGAAGGAAGACACTCATTTACTTGAACCATCACTACGCACTTCTCCTGCTTGATCACACGCTCATTCAACACCAATTCTCTAACATTAGCGTCAGAGGCCAACA
Organism: Balaeniceps rex; assembly: GCA_013401315.1. NCBI lineage: Eukaryota > Metazoa > Chordata > Aves > Pelecaniformes > Balaenicipitidae > Balaeniceps > Balaeniceps rex. The sequence continues at coordinate 36,532 of VYZW01051182.1, forward strand.
TTAACACAAGACCCATTTCTTCAGGACTTCGGTCCTTCACACCATGAAAGCCGACAGCTACCAGTTAAACTGGAACTGTTTCATTTTACCCTCGCTCCGGTGCGAGATCTCCTCATCCCTGCCGTCAAGCTACCGATATCACTGTTTTTACCTTAGTTCCTTCAGTACCCCTTTGCAACCACAGTGTATTTACAGCCTCTTAACAAACCTTTGTGTTGTATGAATTCTTTGATTTCCAGACTTTTCAATTACAGGTTACACCTTCTCTTAAGCACTCACTAAAAGAGTGGTACTTTCACTCAACTATCTACCTTCTTGAGTCAGGGAGTATCACCAAGAGGAAAGGTATAAAACAGCAGCCAAGATGTCTCCCTGCAGCAACGTTCATCAGAAGCATGGCTTACCTGAGAATTTTAACATTCATAATCATTTAGCATGCGATATTCAGCAGCCAGGTGTGTGGTATATGCAGTATAAAGTGATCGAAATCCCACTTTTTTTTATATGTACCAAAATTGGAAGTGTTTGTATTGGTTCCTAAAGTCAGGGTTGGTTTGTTACCAAAGAGCCCGCTGCCAGTGGTTGTACCAAACGAGGGAGCACTGGTCGTGGTGGTTCCAAATCCAGCAGGCTTGTTACCAAACAGGGTCTGAAAGGAAGAAAACAGGAATTTGGAAACCTGACAGACCGATATTAAAAAAATTGCATTAGCGTTTCGCTGTAGGCAAGAAAGCAGAACTAATGCCAAGCACAACTTAGACCACACAACCCAGACTCCCAATAGTGATGTGTTATTTGCAAGCCACATGCACTAGTAGACGGCAAGCACCTTCCAGAAACAAGTATTTTCACTCCATTAAAACCAAAACAGCTAAGAATTAAGAACCAAGTTCATTTTCGGTTAAGTCACCATCACAATTTAAACGCTTGTATTTTCAACACTACACGGAGGCATCCCTAGCAATACACAGGCAGATGTTCAGTCTCTCTTGCTGTCTTTTATCACTCAAGACATTACTTGCTAAAAAAAATTATTTCTGCAATGCTGGTTCTATTACACATACTTATATCGTAACCTTCAGTTTACACAAAACCACACGATTTTTGCATCTTAGGCATCTTAACTCTTAAGACAACGCTACTTTCATGGAGGTCAACACCCAGGAACAGGACTCTAAGCCATTTGGTTTTATTTTCCTTTATTTTTATTTTTTTAATTTTTTTTGTTATTGAAATACAGACATACCGAACCGCCAACACCAAATCCTGTGTTAGTTTGTCCAAAGAGACCAGTTCCAGTTCCAAATCCAGTACCAGCATTTGTATTGGCAGCTGTTCCAAAAAGGCCTCCAGGCTGTGAGGGCTGCGTTACCCCAAAGAGACCCTACAAACAGGAACGAGGGTAAGATAATGCTGCAATGCTTTTTGAAGTCTAGCACTGATGATAACAGAATCAACACACAAAGTCAGTTAATAAAATGATGCTACAACATTACCCCTTTTGCTGGGGGAGGAAGATGGGTGAAAAGCATTTCAGAAGCTTTAGTCATTCTCTAAGAAATTAGTTACAAAAAGGAAATGAAAAAAAAAAAAATCAAAGAATTTATGCTCCGAGCTTAAAAGGATATTGGAATTTCCTTATCACTTTGAGCGAAGGAGATGGAAAAGAAACATTTCAGTGTTTTCTGGGAGAAGTCACAACATATTCAGAAAGAATATAATATATTTGGAGCCAAAGCCCCTAGCTATGCAACAAGGTACAGCCATGTAGCATCCTTCTATCAAAAGAGCCCACAAATGCTGCTCATTAGTCACCAGAAAGAACAGAATTGTTAATGAATTCCCACAGAATGTTAATACTACTATTCCATTATCTGTGTGAACATGATTGGAAATACTTGAATTGACAGAGCAGACCAATTGAAGAAAGGAATGGGAAAAGTTATTTGTTAAAAGCTGTACTGCTGTCCAATTATCATGAATGAAAAATTTTGATTGGCAGGAAGTTGCTAGCTCAGACAGCAGAGTTCGAAGCCTTGTATCCTAGTTTTACAAAGCTGTACTACAATTTGAGGAAGATCTGAAGCACTATATTGCAGGCTCCCCTGTCTAGCTGGAGTAGCTATACCACAACTTAAACCTTTAAGGGTTCAAACAATTTATCTTACCATTGTATTTGTGTTCGGTTGCCCTAGAGTGCTGGTATTGCCAAGAGAAAAGCCAGTGTTCTGCGTTGTTGTGACTTGGCCAAATGGTTTGTTAAACAGACTTGTAGTTTGAGATTGCTGACCAAAAAGACCCCCTGTTGTTCCTGTCCCAAAGCCAGTCATACCTACAACATATAAACACATTGGTTAAAAAACCCTTCAAGTATTTATCCAAACTCACTACGTTTCCACACTCAGCATATTCAAACGGGAAAAAAGATGCTTCAATTCAATGGAAAAGCAAACCACCCGGTGTCATCAATACAGCACGGCATCTGCCTTCAGATGGGAGTACTTCGTATTAGATATTTCATCAGGTTCTCCTTGTCCTAAAATCAGTGTGAGCATAACACCCAAGAATTACCAGCAAGTTTACCTCGCAGACAGATCTGACCAAAAAGATACCAGCTTTGATACGGTCAGTTTGTTCTCCACTGTACAAAGAAAACCGTACCATGAGCGCCTGAAAAGAGCCCACTGGACAAGACGTGGGCAGGCAGCCAGTGCCCTACACACTGGTTCTGTTCTATAACCCACACAACTACTACTACAGAAACTTCTACCTGAAGTTCAAACACCTTCTCCCTTTTTCTCCCCAAAGGAATAGGGTTGTTTACATGTGATGTGGTAAAAATGGTATATGCATAGACAAGAGCTTTTGCTCCTTCTCACAACTGCCGTTGCCACCTCCGCAGAACTAGGTGCTTTCTTCGGAGTTGACTGCAGGAGAAATAGATGAAGCCCAGCAAGGCTGCCAGGTTGGGCAGTCCCTGTATTTTAATGAACCATACCTTTGCGGGGCACAGAGGTGTATGGCCTCCTGTATGCTGATCTTTCTCAAGGGCAGCAGCTCAGCTCAACCCACACAAGCCTCAAGCAAGCCCAGGGATTAAGGCCAGCAGTGCCTATCATTAATGACAGACAATTCCAACCCAAGACAGCAGAGCCTTTCTTACAGAAGATAATCACTCCCGTTTCTACGGACCGTAGGATTTTGATCTTCTGTTTACAGTCTAATTCCACAAATACAAATATCTATTTCAGTTTGCAGCAGAAACTAGTAAAAACAGAATTTGTGTTTGAACTTTTCAGCACTGTTTGGTTTACACTAAATTCAAAAAGGGCCACTAACTGGTTAGCCCAACTGACCTGCAACTACCAGGCATGCAAGCACTTATGTGAATTAGTTACTTCATACCTGGCTTTTACTTTTTGACCAAGAACGCCAAAATGGACAGTGTGAAATCAGGATGGCACAACATATAACAGGACCACATCCTAACCCTGCTGTGCGGTGGAGAAAAGCTCCTGGTAAAGTCCAGTTAGGTTACTATAAATTAACTTGCCCACTTCCAGGGAATTTATGTTTGCTCAGTAGCGGAAGTAGAATCTTGACTTCACCATTAACCAACTGATGCCATCACCCTACCGACTATTAGCAACATCCTGGTGGTTTTACTTCAAATTGTTTCACTCGCCCACGTGAACTAGCTGACTTTCTTGTAAAGTCAGATGCTCTAATGAATTGTTTTCCAACAAAGCTCAGGGGATGCAGAGGAAGTTTGCAATCCCTGAAGAGTAAGCAAATAGAGATTTCTATGGCAAAGAACCTGAATATTGAACGTTGATAATACAACTTGTAAAATTCTGAGCTCGCACCAGTGTTTCCTCATCTTTTTTCGTTACAGAACTTTAAATCACGTAACAGAATATTTGCATATCTGGCCACAGTAATGACAATGGACAGGCAGTACTTACTGGTTCCGAAAGCAGTTTTATTCTGCCCGTATGAAAATCCTGTGTTAGTAGTAGAAGAGCCAAAAAGTCCCGTAGCTGTACTCGATGTAGCAGTAGAAGACCCAAACAAGCCTGCAGCTGCTCCTGCTCCTACAGGATTTGAGGGCCCTTTCCTATTTGCCTGGTAGTCTTCTAAACGGAGTTCCTAGTAAAAGAAAATCCAGTTCTCTTTAGACAGGATAAGGTTAGGACAGTGTCATTAGCATGCTTACACAGCATTCCAGCCTACACCAAGATGAAGGTATCGAGAAAAGCTGTAACACCTGCATTTTTAAGAAGGACATCATAAACAGGACCTAACCTTAGATTCATGTTTGGGCTTCAATTTTACTTCCCAGAGCTTTTTCAGATCTTTTGAGTAGAAGACCTGTTTTGAAGTATCAAGTAAGTCACCTTGAACGGAAAGGCTTCAGGCTAAATCCTTGGGAATACCAGTTTATATTAAACAACTTTTGCCCGAGATTCTGCCATTATCTCAGCAGCATAGGACTGCTCCCAGCAGGATCTCTCGCCCTTCTGGTATACAGCGAGATGGAATTTCAGCTCTTCAGAACTTGCAGTGTTAAGCATTTAAAAATCAAACGCAACTAATATGGCAATGCATTAAGTGTTTTACTTGATGATACCTCTCTTCTGTGAGTGAAGCAGATATTGAAGGTTGTACTCACATTAATGAGCATAGAAGATACTTATTGCAGTCAAAAAAGCTCTACTAAACCAACACTAATGAACAGCCAAACAAGATAAGCATGTTAGAACACTCATTCACTGACCTCAAGAGACTTGCTTTCATATTCTTTCATAGCAGTAATACATTGGTGCTTGGTGTTGATGTTAGTGCTGACTCCAGATTTTACCATAGTATCTGTACCAGTTGGTGGCTGCAAGAGAAGAGGTTAAGATATCAAGTTCAAAACCCAGACTTTCATTAACACAGTTGTTAGTCTCTCAGCAGGTGCTGTTAAAACCTGAATTTAGCACAGGACCTGAAGCAGTGTATTACTGTTATCTGTACAGCTGTGGCCTCACTCAGTGACGAGGCATGTTCAGTAGCAATCAATGGTGGAATTTACCCCACTAACACTCAAAACAACGCAGTGCAGTTCATTTTTCAGTTTCTCTTGAGAAGTAGTTTACCTAAACTGCTAGTTTACATAGTAGTTTAGCCTGGAGAAGAGGAGGCTGAGGGGAGACCTCATCGCCCTCTACAACTGCCTGAGAGGAGGGTGTAGTGAGGTGGGGGTTGGTCTCTTCTCCCAAGTAACAAGTGATAGGACGAGAGGCAGTGGCCTCAAGTTGTGCCAGGGGAGGTTTAGATTGGATATTGGGAAAAACTTCTTCACGGAGAGGGTTGTCAAGCATTGGAACAGGCTGCCCAGGGAAGTGGTGGAGTCCCCATCCCTGGAGGTATTTAAAAGCCGGGCAGACGAGGTGCTTAGGGCCATGGTTTAGTAGTGGACAGGTACGGTTGGACTCGATGATCTTAAAGGTCTTTTCTACCCAAATGATTCTGTGATTCTGTAAATTTGTGATACAAATCCCCTAGCTATTCATGGATTTCATTATCCCCCAATTTCTTTAATTGTACTATGAAAGTATACATCAAGGCCACTGCTCAAGTTGATCGTGACTGTTCTGTCTACATCCAGAAATAACAAACAAAGTCTCAGTCTTAATCAGCTGAGTCTAGAAATGAAGAGGGCCGAGATTTGCAAACAAGTATTTGGGAAAAAGAATGCCTCTTGCCAGCAGATATCAGTTACCCCATTTCCATGATGGCTTCCTTTCCGAGCCACCCTCCATTTTCAACCACCACAGAACTTTCTTAAAGGGAACTCATCCATGAAACACAGGGGATCAGTCTTCACATTTTAGTTTACATTTCCAAAGCCATGCCAACTTATAAGAGAATGGCATGTATTTTGACCCATTCCAAGATGTATTTAACCGTTACTGCTGTTAGCATTTAGCATCGATCACCCTGAATTCTGTGGCACTTCCTACCTTCCCAAGAAGGCTCAATTTTAAGAGCTGGTTTGCCTCTTCAGCTTTAACACAGCTGTAAACCTAGCAAGTCTAGATAGGTAGGGCATTACTCCACAGTGTTTGAGAAGTCTGTCAAATTCAGAATTAAAAAACCCAGTCTAGTTCTTTGGAGTTAATTATACATGCTATTTCCACTGCAACAGTTCCACTAAAGGGGATGTTTCAAAATCATTTCAGAACACTGCATACTTGCATATGAACTACTTAAATTTCAGCTCAGTCACTAAGATGGTAACTGCAAAATGTGATGCCTCCTACAGTAAACAGGCTTGATTAAGAAGGAAAACCAGAACTTACATTAAACTTAATAGTCGTGCCAGTTGGAGCAGCGGTAAAACTAGTTGGGCCAAAAAGAGAGCCAGACGTACTCCCAAAAGGATTGGAAGTAGTGTTAGTGGTTCCAAAGAGACCTCCACTGCTGGTGCTAGTGCCAAAGTCTTTAAAAAAAAAAAAAAAAGATCAGTACTAAAACAAACCTGAATTTTAAAACGTGAACCCAAATATTCTATTCAAATTACAAAATAGTTTGGAATTGAAGAAATCGCTAGGAAAAAAGAAAAAATTACAGCAGTGCTGGAACCCTATAGTCTGCTAATGCAATATTCTGCAGTAGAAGATTGCCCCTAACCCATCACCCCAGGAAATACTAGAATAACCACAGCAGCCAGTTCCATTCTACTCCTGAGAATGCTAAGAAAATTACGTGTATAAAGCCAATCATTGAGGTTTCTTTTCTCTTCTCTGAAGGGTCTGCAAGCAGTCGCTTTTGCTTTGGGCAGTTACAGTAGAGTTTGAGAGGCATTTCAAGCATTCTGGTGCCAGAAGCAAAACCAACTATAACTGCTCTACAACAGCAGAATAAAAAGCTAAAATCAAGCAGCGCCAGAAGATATTTAATAGAAAATGCCAGCCGACCACCTTTTTCAACTTATTTTAAAACTCATGGCTAGAATTGCAGCTACCGATTTTGTAGCATATCAGGCTCAGTCTTGGCTACTGTCGACCACAATAACGTCACTATACCCTTGAGGAGAAAAAACCACCAAAACCCCACGTTAACACTTGCACCAGATCCACACGTACATCCAGCGTTCTGTGCCCTTCAAAGAAAATAAGCAATGCTCAAGAAAGATGCATCAGTTTTACTCACTTCCAAAGCCGGCTGGCTTATTCTGTGCAAAGGCATTATTCTGGGATGAGAAGAGGCCTCCACCAGTGCTGGTAGTTCCAAATAGGCTATTTGACGTCCCAGTTGATGTTCCGAACCCAAAGCCAGTGCTTGTGGAGGAGGTGGCTGGCTGATTAAATGTAGTCGAACCAAATAATCCTCCTGAAGACAAACACAGACTATTAATCATCTCCAATCATCAACTGCTTGGACTTTTTTGGTTGTTTTGGGTTTGGGTTTTTTTGGGGGNTTCAGGATTGTGTTCTGCACTGCAGCTGTAACACAGCAATACCTGGTTTTGTCTGCGTACTCCCAAAGAGGCCTCCAGTATTATTGTTCGACCCAAAGGCTGATGTTCCAAACGCTCCTCCACTTGTAGTACCAAAGCCAGCATCTGAAAGTCAGCATTACAGTTTAGATGAAACCGTACTCTAAACACGTGTACTAGAAGCTAAATGCTGTCACTGCCTTTTTAACTTTCCAAAAGAAGCTTGCGCATGACTACCCATACATCAGTGTCTGGGATATGTGAAGCGGTACAATTAATACTTCTACAGAGCTCTTGAAGCAAAAGGCTACAATATTTGAGTCAGCCACTTCTACAGAATGTAAAGATGCTCCTCTGCAAGGCCTCTACCACTTTTTACGGCACCTGGAAGTTGCTCTTCTCCTACCTTGGTTTAGGAGTATAAACAGAATTATTGTGCTTCCCTCCTAACGAACAGGGCACACACACCAGTTTACAGTCTGCTTTAATGGCTAAAACCTCGCTCGCTGTGGTATTCACAATGTGTATCTCCAGAAGACACTCCTCAGATGACATGCTTTTCCCCTCCAAGTCTTCCCAACGAATCCAGTCCTGACTGAATCTCCCCTCCCCTGGCAAGACAGCCTTTATCTAAGCATTTGAGTTTCCACTCCTTTTATAAAAGTTTCAATGACTGTACATGGAATCCTGGTGTCTATCCAAATTAAAAGCTTGGTCAGTGGAGAAGCCTAAGGCTCCTGAACCCGATTCACTGCAAAGCAAGCGAGCTAGACAGCCCTGCAGCGCTCCAGCTCCGTCACACACAGAGACTCACCACCTCCGTCTGACCCTCTAGCTGCACCTCCAGGAAAAAATACATTAAGTACTGGAAAGTCAGTTTAGATGCATTACTTACTTTGTCCAAAAGTTGAAGTTGTGCCAAAGCCGGTGCTGCCTCCGAATGGAGTTCCAAAGGATTTGTTAAACATTTTCAGGATGTATCAGGTTTTTCCCCTAAACCTGGCAAGAAAAATTCAACTTTTATTTAAAGCTTATCTTGAAAAGTCATTTTTCATCTTCCTTGTTGTTGACGTAAGCCATCTAATTTGAGCACACCATAAAAATGCATGACAGCATGTTTAAGTCACACTAAACAATTTAAAACAGCCAGAACCCTAAAAGGGACAAGAACACTAATACTTTAGTGACATCACAAGTAAGCTGCCTTCCGCCCTTAATTATGGCTAGATTTTCTGTATGTCTTACAGACTGAAAAAAAACAATAAATGAAACCACTCCCCCGATCCATGCATCCTCAACAAAATCCTGTAGAGCATCTAACACTAACAGCACTTCCCACGTCCGTTTCTGCTACCTTCGGTCCACATCAGGCAACACAAACTCATTTTTCCTCGGCCATCTCAGTGCCTGAACGACCACCCCACCGAACGCTTCTCTAGGAACCGGCGCAGGGATCTGCACTGTGCTACAGCTCTTTCCGCAACACTCTCACGATTGATTTTCTGTTAAACCCTATTTGCCAACTACTTCAAACAAGACAAGTGGAAATGCACTGCACGAGAATTACAGGAATACACCTTCCATCTGCTTCCCATTTATTGCTCACGGGGCTGCACTGGGATTTTCTTAACTTTCTAAAAGTTGTTTTTAAATACTTGTTCAGGGGAGTTATACCCCATTTAGGCAGAGGCCCAACTTACCTTTACAACACCCGTTGTTTTATTTATGGATACATTTAGTAATGCTACCTCACTCCAATCTCTTCTCCAAGTACAAACACAATGTCACAGCTTCTTTCAACAAAACCAACCAAGGTAAAATAAAATCACAACAGATCCTTAGCCATACTCCAGTCAGAGAAATCTGTAGTCGTCTTCTGTATTGGGGCTAACAGCCCTTAGCACCACCATTGAAAATGCCATTAACCGCGAAAAAATTCACTGTTGGCAGCATTAGCTAAATCCACAGCAGTGCAGAACTAATAAGTTTAGAAAACTGTAAGACATGGCCCATACCAAGAATATTTACAAAGTGCTACTTACTATCATGTTACGATACCACTGTTTTATGTAATGACACACGAACTTTTAGCATTTTGGCATTTTTTAAGCTCCGTTTAGGCTTTCCAGGAGGCTCAACATCCAGGATAGCAATAAACTCCTATCAAGCATTCTCCATTTGGTCGCCAACAATTTAAGTAAAATTCAAACCCCACACCTTTACCTCTTACCCAGGTTTGACAGCTTCTCTTCAGCTCCCTAATTCCAACCCCTTTTACATCCTTCTCACCAGAAGGAAGCACGTACCCCACAGTACTCAGCGTATGGCCCAGCACAGCCACTCCAGAGTGAAGTCACCAAATCTATCTGCCCACCCATGAAATCGTAAGTATTTGTTTTCCCAACACCCCATATCACCTTCTGGGAACAGCCAAACCTAGATTTTGAGTGGCCGTAGCCAGCCACCATACCTCTGCAGCCATCCCGGCTCTACTGGAGACAAAACAGTCAAGAGCAAATCAGTATCTGATGCTTATATTAAAGAGTAACTAAAAAGATGTTTTGGGTAATCTTCAACTCTTCGGAATAGCACTAAATCCAGCAGTACGTCACAATTTTGTGGTGTTAAGAGTCTTCCCACTCATGCATGCAAGTCCTTACGGACTTCCTTATGCGCATTAAGAGTACTTTAAATAAAACGATGCTGGTATAAGAAAGAAAAAGCTGATCTGACAAGCCATCAGAGCACCCTAAGCCTAGAGCTGCCTCCTGGAAGAGAGCGCTGCCTGCCACACGACAGGATCCTTCCGTGGGACGCAGGGTAACGCCGCATCCCACAACACACCCCAGGCCCCCCAACCCCTCTCTCCCTAAGAGCCTGCTCCCAAACACCCGTGCCACACACACCCCCAACTCTTCTGTAAGCACCTCGCCTTTGTGGTGCCAAGGCTGATTTTTGTTTTCCAGCAGAACCTGGCTTTGGACCAGAGGACAAAACGCAGAGCCGCCTCCTGTTCGCTTCCTCAAAATCCAGCCTTTGTGCTCCAGCTTGACTGTATGCGGCTTCCAAGAACATCCATCACCCCCACCCACCTCCCAACAGCCCAAACTTCAGGATTTGTCCTCCCTCACGCTACACCACCTACTAGGATGCCTTAGAAAAATCCTACCTATTTATTTTTTACACTTGTAAGAGAAATTTTATCCTGATGCCCGACGCAAGTGCGCTCCCTGAACCGCACACACCCACCTCAGCTACATTCTTCCCTATTTCTACAGGCTTTTTTTTTTTTACAAGCAAGTCTCACTGAAGGCCAGATAAAAAGTGTCCACGCAGTTTTCAGTTGTTGTTCAATCTCATTACTCTCAACCTTATTCGCAATTCACAAAATCCCTCTTCTTTCACTGTCCCCCCTATTTATGCCACTGCCTTTTCAAAGTCACTATACTGAGCATTGCTGAATGCCAGACTCTATTTTAGAGAAAATCTGAAGTGTAATTTCCTGAAACGCAAACAAGTTATTAAAAGGGTTTGAAGCTTCACTTCCCTTTGACACCCACCCTTCCTTACCTACTGCCCCCCAGCAGCTCAGGTTCAGCCAAAACAGAACTCCGGCTTTACGTGGTCACTGATGCCGCGGACGCATCAGAGCCCCTTGAACCCCGGTCAGTAGTGGGGAGACGCCGCACGCAGACAACAGGCTCACGACTGCACGTGTAAAATGTTGTGTTAATCAAACGTGCTCTGAGCTGTCTTGTGAAAACACATGCAGAGTCCCTGACTGCAGGGACACCAGCAGCAGCCACGAACTGAAAAAGAGCTGGAGTGGGACTAATAAAATTTGGGGGTTTTTATATGGTGGTCCTCTCCCACTTGCTGGATGGACACCACCCCCAGCTGAAGAGGAGCCATCCCCTCTCCCCTGAGGAAAAGGGCTCTAATTACAGCTTTACAGTAACATTACCTAAACCTCCAGCCACATCCAAAGAAATTCAACGAATTCACTTGCAAAACTTTAAATAACTCCGCCGACAGCAGGCTAGCCTTGATACATCTCCCGCAGCTAAGACCCCGGAGACAGGCCCACCGTCGCCCCCGGGCTCCCTCGCACACAGCACGCCGCTTCCCGTGCGCTCCCCCCGGCTGTGCATCCGCAAAGCCCCCAGCGTTACCGGCTCTCCTGCCACCGCCCGTCCAGCCCGGCCCCCCCCCGCTTCCCCGTAAACAGCCCGGCACCTCCGTCAGAACCCGGAACGAGAAACCGAAACAACCGAAAGGCCCCAAACCCGGGCGGGGAGGGGGGGGGGCGACAGGAGCCAGCTCTCCCCGCACCCGCGGGGACCCCCGCTAGAGCGGCAGCGGAGCGGGGCCCGGCCCCCTTTCCCCCACCTCAACCCCTGCTGAACGTTCACCCGCGGCCCTCCCACCCGCTGCAGGCCTCTCAGAGCGGGCCGCCCCCCGCCCAGCCAGCCAGCCAGCCACAGCGGG
>VYZW01051185.1:615-34688 GCA_013401315.1 Balaeniceps rex
TGTCAGAATTTCGCTACGATCTTTCAAACAATTAAAAAAAAAAATTACATGGGCAAAGATTTAAGAAAAAGTCCTCAATCGCCCTTCACTTAAGTCTCTCAGCCAGGTAAAACCAAAATAGCGTTGTGGCATTTAACTGATGCGGTTTACACGTTACGCTAAAAAAAAACCCAAACCAAACCAAACAACACTCCCCCATCTCCCCAAAACAACAACAAAAACCCCCAGATAATTTCATATTCTTGGAGTCCAAGTCATTTAGTCTGACCTTTCAAATAACACCAATAGCATTACACCCAGAAACTCCTTTAAAGGAGTTTAGATTTAAAGACAGAGTTGGGAGGCTCATTAAGGTCAACTCTTCTGAATTAAAGCCTGCAAACACCACATGCTACTGGTTAAGGATCCTTGGGATTTCCTAAGTTGAATCAGAAAGTAAAATTAATAATACTTAAAAATCTTTGAGTGAGAAGTACCATATAAACACTTTACAGAAGTGGGTAATGATATTTCTCTCCACAGACAAGAATAAATGAGATTGCTTTTCGTTTGCAAACATCAGACCAGGAATGGCAGACTTGGCACCGGAAGCCAGGTGTTTCACTTCCCAGACTAGTGCTCTAATCATTCAACCATCTTGGCCCCCAATGAATTTTATGAATATATTTCGGCAGGCACAACATAGTGTTAACACTGCTTACTATCCTATTCTACTGTGCATAAGTTATACACTACAGTATTGATATAAAAATGGTTAGTTCTTAGAAACTAATAAAACTAATTAAAAAAGTCAATACTCTTTTTTTTTTTTAAATGAAAAGTGAGGTGACATTGCCAAGTTTTTGGTGACAAATAACGGATTTTTTAGCTTAGCAAGCTTGTTTTGAAATAGTAATTGAGAAGAGACATTTCATTCACACAAAACCACAAATGCACCAGTGATTTTATCTGTCTGAAGCAAAAACATGGAGGGAATGGAAGAAAAGCTTTTCTTCTTGTACTACAACGAATATGGAAATGAATTTTTTTTTCCACTGTAGACATTAAAATTTGGTAACACTTTTTTGGAAATTGTGTAGTAGGTATTAAAGTCAAGATATTTCAATCTGTCTTTGCTGAACAGAGAAACAAGAAAAGCTTATGCAGCCTCCCTGTACCAGAAAAAAAACAAACAAAGACTTTATAGATCATCATCCTATACCTTATTTTAATGCAGCAGCTATAATGCAGAGGAGAAAGTAAACTAAAAAGGAACAAAGATATACACAAGTGACACTGAGCACTGGTGTCCAGAACAGAGTATGTAAAAGGGGCTGTACATTATTTATAGTTAAGAAAGCAGGACCTCAGATGGGAACTGAAATAATAGATATAGCTTATGTTAGTTCCAACTTGTTCACATTTCATGGAAGCCCTGCGGTCATTTCAGAACACCCTGTTTTCTATTATAAATTAATCATAGTAACGTGCTCTGTTGTCAGACATCATGGAAATACAGGACCAGCTGACAAACAGAGTTCTTACCCTCATTTTCAAAGATGACCAAATTAGTTCTTTACAAAGCACCTATCAGTAGATAAAAATACATCTGTCAGCGTACATAAGAGGTATGTTTGGAAGCGCAATCTGGATTTTAAAAGACCTATGAAACTAGAGCTAATCCAATGTACCTACTGTTATTTAAGCAGGGAAGCAAACCCTGAGACACGAACAGTCTGAAAGATCAGCAGTGGTATAAGGCTGATGAACGGTACAGAACTGTAGAACGATTCATATTGGATAGTTGGGTCTAGCCCAATCTCCCGCTCACAGCAGAGTCAAGGTTGCTCAGGACTTTTTGTACTGTTGGGTCTTGAAAACCTCCATGGATGGAGACTGCACAGCCTCTCTGAGTAACCAGTTCCCTTGCTTGACTGTCCTCACAGGGAAATTTTTTTCCCCATATATTCAGTTAACTCTCATTTCAATTTACGCATATTGTCTGTGCACCCTCCCACTGTGCACCTCAGCAAGAGACTGACTCCCTCTCCATGATAACCACCCTGAAGGCACCGGGGGCTTCCATTACATTAACCTGAAGCCATCCTTTCTTCAGACTGAACAAACTGAGACCCCTCAGCCTCTCCTCCCATAGCAAGTGTTCCAGCCGCTGATCACCTTGTAGTCCTCCACTGGACTCACTCATCTTTATGGTACTGGCAGGCCCCAAACTGGATGCAAAGCCATAATGGGTGTAGAAAATAATGGATCTAGAGTAGAAGGCACAATGGATTTAAAAACACAATGGCTTTTATTTGTTATCTAAACAGCTTCACCAATAATGCCCAGCTGCTAAGAGGTAAAAAAAAATTTGGAAGTAACAATGAAAAAGTCTTCCCAGGCACCCTTACAGAAATGCAACAAGGCTACAGCAGGAAGAGACTTCAATTCCATTCTACCACCACTACTTTATTAAAAAACAAAACAAAAAACCCCAGCCAAACACCCAAACAAAAAAGCCCTAGATGTTGCAACCACAGAATACATTCAGTTTAAGTAGAAACTTCAAGTGTCTCAGGAACACTTAGTTTCAAATTTAATTAACTTATAGTTGGACATAAACAATGCCACAATACAGTAACGAAACAAGGTACTAAGCTGCACAGAGGTATTAACTGGCAAGTCCCATCTTATCTAATTTCTTGAATACCTATAAAAGGGAACTAAAAATGAACTAACGACATCCGCAGATGAGAGTAAACAGGGTGGTGCTGGAAACATCAGTGAAGACTGGGAAACAATAGAAAAGACCTACAAAGATGGTTTGGAAATTAAAGTGAATTTGGAAGAAGGCCAGATAATATGAGGGGATATTACACTAAGAGTGAGTTAACACGTAGGAAGGAGGCACAGAGGGAAAGTGAAGCAGCAGGAGAAAGAACTGTGTCTTTATGGAAGGGGTCTTGTTAGCGGGGTCAAGAAGATGACAGCTCTTGTCTGTGCAGCTCAGGTAAGAACCCACCTGGAATAATCCATTCAGTCTTGAGAAACTGAATACCAAACAGAGTGAGGTACTGAGGGAAGTTTAGAAAAAAAACATTGAGAAGCATAAAGCCACTGACCTGATTGCTATGTGTGCCCATCTACCTACTCTCAACTTCCATCTTCTTTACAACAGATTTGTACACCTGTGAGGCACATGAAGTTGAGATGCATAATCTGAGTAAATGGCAAGGAGCATGAACAGCTAATTCCAGGGTATGGACCCAATGAGGAAATGCATTTTGGCCCACAAGAATTTAGATATGGAAGAATAAGAAAGGGATGTATATCATTGTTTTTTTCTGACTATATGATTTTGTTCAATTCGAACAATCTCCCAAGAGACATTTCTGAGTTTCCATTATTTAAAACATGTTGAAGAGTTGGAAAAGGTTCTAAAATACTACACAGTAGTAGTAGACAAAGATATACACAAGGTACACTGAGCACTAGTGTTAGGAACAGAATAGAGAGAAATCCTGCAATAACTGCAACAGCCAAGCAAGTAATCTCCGAGGCCTTTGCCACAGCTAGTGTTCTACGACACCTTTAAAAACTGTCCTTGCATTTAGTCCTCTTAATCTCACCTTTACAACATATAAGTGTATGTGAAAACAAAGAAAAAGGAAAAAAAGTCCAAGAAAAAAATGAAAGTATAGAATTACTCTTTCCCTAAAAGCCTTAAAAAATACCTTACATTTGGAACAAAGAAAACTTACCAGCACAACTAGATTTATACCATCAGGTCTTTATTACTGTATTACTACCTCTTGTGCATAAGCTAAGAGCTTCTTTTAAAAATATACCTCTGGTAAGAATAAAAGAATTGTGCCTGAATTCTTCAGAAGAGTCACGCTTGTCATAAATGAGCAACACTGCGGGAAAGCATGTAAATCCATTAACTGGATAGCCTAGTATAGTTTTGACTGGCATTCTTCTAATCTTGCTTTAGGCTGGCATTATTTCTGGCTCGCCACAGAAGACACCCTCAGAATGCTTGCCCTTCTGATTCTGTCCCCCATCCCACTGCGGGGCAGTGAGCGAGCGACTGGCCAGGGTCCTGGCTGCCAGAGGGGGTCAACGGAGGTCAACCCACCACAGTGCTCTACAGCACTGAGACATGGCGTGTTCCCCGGCGAGAGAATCCGTATCACTTACAGCACCTTTATCCTCTCTCCCTTCTCCCAAATACACTCCAAAGACTACTTTCGTTTCAGTACATGATTACAATAACAACAACAAAGAGGGCAAATGACTAAGTAGAAGCAGGAACTAACTAAGTCTAGCAACATTTTTTTTAAATCTACCTAAGAACTGAAAAGATGCGCTAACCCAGCCTGTTAAAATGAACTTTCCAAAACCTAAGCGAGATGTTATATAACTCACTGAAACACATTAGAAATACTCTGTGCCAGAAGAGGAGACTTCAACAATTGCCTAAAAATAGCTTTTAAAAAAATGAGGGAGTTCACTTCCAAATGAGTGGTGCTGCTTTCATGCTGGCTGTAATCCAACTCAGCAAGAATGAGGTTTGCCTCTGTAGGTCTGACTAAAGCACAACTAATTTCAGAGAAGCAACTTGGAAAATCATCAAATATCAATCTATTCCTCATTCTATAACGACCAGAACACAAAGTGACTTACGGGTATAGCACATAGGGGTCGTGTGCGCAGTAGCTTTTCAGAACTCATCTGAAATGAGTTTTACCACATCCAAAAGGTTCCTTCTGTTGGAGTGAAAACTGATAAAAGGCCATCACCATAAAACTTCTTCCATATGCTTTACAATTAAACCTCTGGTTTTTATGGAAGCTTTAAAAGAAGAAAAAATGGACAAAAATTATAGCAAAGCTAACTGTCAAATCATAGAGGAAGCCAAGCAAACTCTGCTTAGGAAGCAAGCCCAGGAGATTCTACGACCACAAATGTCGGTTCTTAGTCAAGAGCAAGGAACTAGACTGCAACAGCGAAAGAAGTCCCAGCATAAAGATCAAGGGGACAAACGCTGTCTCCGTTGTCAGAGAATGGCATCTCTTTCTTTGTCTGAAAGGCTTCTGCAGAACAGAACTCAGTCCTCATGACCATCCTTCATGAGCCACTAGGAAACTCAATGGGTCACAGCTTAAGCTGAGTTCCTTTTTATCACTGTCTCTTCAATGTGTACCTCCACCTTCATATACTCACACAGACCTATGCTGCTACTTCCTACCTGCATTGTGTTTGGAGTCAGTCACGCACCATACTGCCTACTTGTACCCTCTGTCCACACCACTAATAAGGAATGTATCCAGGACCTCCCTCTTTGCCTGATCTCCATCTCCCTTGGAGTGAGAAAGCCAGCACCATCTTTTTGGCAACGCTCATCAGCAAGACAGAAAGGCTAACTCTGCTTACTACTGTGAGATTCTTCCTGAAGCTTGTCATTTCTTCCTCTCCGGTGCCTTTCTCTATCGTTAAAGACCTGCTTTGTGCTTTGGGCATCTTGACTGCTTCTGTAATCCCCCCAGAATACCTAAAATGTCATGGAAAAATGTCTTCACAGGTGTTTTATTCAGGTGTTTATATAGAGAGTTCCACAGGGAAAGGCTCACCTGTGTTTTTAATTACTGAAGCCATTCCCTAGAGGAGGAAAAAAAGCTGTCAGGCAAGCAGGGCTGTAACAGGTTTCCCCAAATTTAAATCTGAAAATTAACGGTGTAAAAATAAATACGGTGTACCCAAATTCTGTACCAAGCAGAATGGCAACCCTATTGAGAAATGAGCAAGTCTGCTACTGGGCTGTGATCTCTCACTCTCGGCCTCTAGATGCTTACTTATGCCTCCCAGAACATCGTGCCCATAGGGAGGTGAAATTTATCCCCTCTCTGAGTGACTGGGTTCTCTGTGTGAACAACTGGGTTGGGAGTGTTAATAAAAGACAGTCAGAGACAGCATGTGAGCAAGCAAGAGTGTCAAGACGTGCGTGCCTGCCTCTCCAGGCACGGACCAGTGTCCCAGGACACCGGGACATGTACAGCATGTGACGAGTTCAAACAAGGAAGAGGAAGAATGCAGAAGAGGAAGACCCATGACATGGCTGAACATTTAGACCACACATACTAGCTCTCATTATTCACTTTGCTATAGTGTTACACAGTGACAAAGAGATGGGAAGGGAGGTCTCTAAAAGCAACAATAATGTGTATATTTTGGCTGGAAATAGAGGATTTACCACACTGGATCAGAAAACCAACCTATCTGAGGTGTTGTCTTTAGTATTGATCAAAATCCTGCATTTCAGAGGAAACAAGGACAATAAAATTTACACAGTTAATGAAATACTCTGCATGGAAGATTACAATTATTCCTTATTCCCTACTGTATTTGGGCTGAGGTAATCTGTACCACATCATCTTCCAATATTGAGCAGGATTAGACAATGTACTGGTAAAAATAAAACCACCTGAGTCCTGTCTGTGCAACAGCTGCCCTTTTCACAGCAATGAAGGAAGTGAATAATGCGTTTGAACTTCTGTCACGGCTGACGCAAGGTGGAGAACTGGCTTAATAATAGACTGGTGAATTGTGAATGTGAATTCTCTAAGTCCAGAGCGGCAAAGGCTACTATAGCCATCATACCTCCCATTCTTACTCAAAGTTTGGCGAGACCCTCCTTTAACAGGAGGAAAAGGAACATAGCAAAAAGACGGGTGGTGGCTTCTTCTCTAGGTGTGAGGTTTTGGTGTATACTGATTCATACAGGATGGATATAGTGCTAATGTAAACCACCCCAAGCACATCCCAAAGGAAGCAGAAAAAAGAAAACAAACAAACAAGGTCAGACACTTTGAAAGGCCTGCACCAACAAAACAGTAAGTTAGGCATAAAACAAAGCAAGAATTGTTTGCAATGTTGGCCATGCCAAAGAAATGTACAGCAAAAGGGAAGGCTGCTGTACATCTTTCTCTTATTGTAACTGCTAAAAAGCCTTCAAACTTGAGAACCAGGCTGGGAAAAAGAAGTTTTTTTTAAAGCATAGATATCTTTGGAAAAGAAAAGATTCTTTGGATTTCCCAAGAGCATGTTTTGGAGCACAGCTCCCTTCTAACTTCCTCAACAACAGGAAAGTAGCTAAGCCACAGGGAAGTAAATGGAGAAGAGGATCCTGTGCTATAAATCCTTTCTGCCTTGTCTCAGCCTGCCAAAGCAAGTAACAACTATTTAACAAAGCAGAAGTAGTGTTTGCAGCATTCTTCAGAAGCACTGGCCAACCCAAAGTGAAAACTGAGATTTAGAAGCAATCCCAGATGTAGCACAGGCACATTCATTACTTCTAACACACATATGGAAGGAAAGAGTGAAATGGACTGCCCTTTTCTACCTTCTTTATTGTGGACTTGGTAGCAAGAATTTTTCCTGTGTAAAATGAGCAAATTGTGTACAATTCCTCCCATTCCTACACCTGCTCCAATTCTCATGAGCTCTGTGGCTGTCACAGCAGCATTACATTAGAGGGGGTTCCAGGAGCCTTCCCATTGCCCTTTGCGCCCTTTCTCATAAGATGGAAATAAAGCAAATGCATTACAGGCTGCTGGGGCTCACCTGTACTAGCATGCACAAGACCTGACTGGTGAGGTTTGCTTTGTTTTCTAGTAAAAGAATCTAATGTACGCAAAGATGTGGAAGCGGGTTAAGGTTATAACCATAGCTGTTTTACAACGATTGAGATTAAAGGGAAAACGTTTATTGAAAATGTTTGGATTTTTTTTAATCAGAAAACTTTATTACCATTATCTGTTGCAAGAGACCCATTTTGCGTAGGCCCTGCCACACACAGAAAACACCTAGGTCCAAAAGAGCTTACGCTCTCAATAAGAATGTGCAGAAATTAAGTTTCCCTCAAATACAGTGTATTCAGATGTGTGGTCTAAATGCTAGTGATTATTGTAATTAAGCATTATCTCGTAGTTTTTACTTGTCTCTAGCTCTTCTGTATTGCCAGGCAGGTTCACATCAAAACACCATTCACAAACCAACCTGTATTTGGCATTAGAAAAAATGTACTGATGTGAATGAAAAAGACTCGTAACTGAAAACAGGTGTATTCTCGGAGCTGACCTCTGCCATGTTTCCAGTTGGCAATGCAAGTATAATGCCAATCAAAATATAATGGTATAAATTCTTTATACTCAGGTAAAATTTATTAAAAAGCCATTTTAAAATATTGTCAACACCATATTCACTGCAATCGGTACTTTAACACAAGTGCGGACAGAATTTACTGAATAATTACTTAAAAAAAAAAGGTATTTTTAGTTAAGGAGTTCAAGGCTCTGCATTTATTTCCTCTACATAACTGCTATGAAATTTTCTGAGCATTTTATATAAAATAAGCTTGATAATTGTTTCTGTATTAGTTGTAGGGATGCAGGTGGTTAAAAGCTACAGAGAAGCTTTCAGATCAAAGGAAAGATTAGATCTACTATGGCATGAGGTTTTGTTTGGTTTATTTTTTAAGAGTACAAAGTTTCCTTGTAACTCTCCAGATCTTAACTGATTTAACCTTCCTAGTAAGTCAAAATACATTCTAATTTTTAAAGTTTCAATGGTCAGCTCAGTCATGTAATTCATCTCACCTGTATGTCCAATATGTGATCTCCTCCTGTTCTTGCACTGGAGATCCCATTCCCAAGTATCTCACATATCTGCAATCTTTATATCTAGGCCGCTTAATTACCACCAAGGACCACCAGCACTTCCTCTCCCATGTAACCTCTATGTACCTCTGAAATACACGCTAGTGATCTCAGTGCACAGCTGAGAGAGTTTGATTTGTAAGACTGCTCCCAATCCTTTCTGAGATACTCAGCAAGCTAATTACTCACTCCCATGTTCATATAAACATAAAGGTATTTACAGTGCAGAAAAACAATGAGAGTCATGTTTTAAGTTGCTGCTCCTCCCAGTTAAGATCACACAGAGGTTAAACACGCAGGATGGGAACATTTATTATCCAAAGCCCAACACTCTTATGTTAAAGCTTAGATTAAAAAAAGTTATGTTTAGTTCACACAGGCTGGCACCTGTCTGCGGTCCCCCTAGGCACTCGTCCCGTTATAAAGCAGGGGAAAAAAGCTTTAGTTGCATAAAAGGGTGGGGGGGGCATAAAAACCGCAGCCGTCACCAACCATCAGTTCTCTTGCTGCCTTACCTGGGTCTCTCATCCTCAGCACTGCCGCCAATACACATGGCCGGTGTCGGGGCTGTCCCAGCACACGACTTCTTGCAGAAAAACAAGCTGTCCGCCCACGGCAGCCCCCCGGGGTCCCCTCCGCTAACTCCTCTCTCCCTGCCCCCACCTCCTTCCCCTCACTGCCTCGCCCTTCCCCCTTCCCCCCCCAANGGTCAGGAAAAGCGCAACGATTAAGCCAAATAAAAGTTGTGGGAGCGAGAAGGGGGAGCACAGACTGGTGGAAATAAAGATGCCTTTATTGTATGCTGCCCTCACGGCTACGGAGCTGCAAGGGGACACAACGACTGCTCCCCTCCCGCTTTTAGAAGAAAAATAAACCCACGAACTCACCTGGAACACAGGGTTTGGTTTTTTTTACCCCGAGTTGTACTTCTGGCGTCGGGTTTTCTGCTGTACCCAGCACGAACAGGAGGCGAATGGCTCACACCCCAGGGAGGCAGGCAGCGCCTGCCCGGCGGAATTTCCCCCCCCCCGCCCCAAAAATGCTCTCCAGACAAAACCCGATGCACAGCTAGGAGCTGTTTCAGCAACTGTGTGCTTCCTCCGGAAAGCCTTTCTTGTTTATGAGCGTGTGCACGTATGTGTACACATATTTGGGAGAGGAAGGGGCGAGAGCGAAATGCCCTGGAAGAGAGGAGTGGCCAGTCCAGCAACTAGTCCTTCGAGTACACCCGGAGCGAGTGCCATGCTCCGCCAACAGCAGTGAAGTTGCCTTCCTCAAACAGGAGGAAAACCTGCTCCCACTCTACCCCCTCATTCTTCACCTACAAACCTCAGGCTATCCTGTGTCCCCGGTAGGGACCAGCGTGAACACCCATTGACACATCTCTCCCCGAGCACCTTCAAGCACCCAAGTCCAATACTGGAGAGATGCTTTGCATAATTCTGCATTTTTGGCCGCTCTTTTCTCTCAGTACCTTCCACACAGCCCTCCATATTCTGCAGATACTTACTTCTGCTTCATTTACGATTTGTACGGAATGTCACAAAATGCAGCAGAATACTGATTATTTGTGAGAATTTCTGCTTTCCTGTTTCTTTATGAAAGCTCCGTATCCACATGAACAGGAAACCTTGTGGTAATCAGCCTCCTCCCTTTTGTTAAAAACATTGATGCTGACTGCCTGGGAAGCAAAAACAAATCCATCCTGAGTTCAAAGGCATTTCTGCATTCCAGTTGTTTCTCTGACAATGCTATGTTACAGAGCAGCCAATTTTTTTTTTCCTATAGCAAAACAGCAAACTGCACTTTAAAAAAACCCATATACACAATAAACAAAGCTTCTCATATCTGCTTCTGAAGAGCAATGCCCTTACCTTAATAAACTGCTTACTTGTCCCATTGGCAATGAACAGAGCATCTTACGCCTAACAAACTCTGCAATTTTTTAATCAGTGCAGCTTAATGAAGCATTAGCTCCTTTCACAGTCTCTGTCTCTGCAGCATAGGAAATATCTCAGCTTCAGCCTTCTCTCTGAGTCGATCCCCCTGCTCTCAATTAGTATATGATGAACATGTGACAGCAGGACTTCTCCATCGAGACTCATCTCATATCAATAAGAGCTTTCAGGATGACCCAAACCACAGATTACTTTACGTCTCAATGGTACTTTGCGGACCTTATCTGGAGGCTGGAGAGCGTTCCCTTTGCATATCACATTTCCAGATTGGCAAAAGATTTATTTTCAGGTGCTCACATTTGTAGTAAATTTCCAAGTAACAAACCTACAATAATAAACATGCATATACAACAACAGAGGACAAAACGCTCTACAGTTCAACATAAGGTTAGAAGTCACAGGTTAGAAACAAAGGAGAAAGGGAAACTATTATTTTAATCTAAAGACATGCCTATTCATCTGGTTTTGCAGTGCTAAATATCACTTTACAAAACAGTACTACATTATTTAATAAGGCAAATTAAAACACATGATTTTATCCATTCAAGGGGCATCCAGAACATACTAGAAGAAGTGTAAAAGCACACAGGAGGATATTCTCCTTTTCTGTGAAGTATCTGAGTTCTTAAACTTAAATCTATAATTGTCATCATCATTAATGAAAAAATAGGAAACTATGAAAACATGACATATACAAGATGTATATGCATCCTAAAGCGCAGCAGAAGACCAATAAAACGAATGCATATCATTGTCAATACTCAGCGTACGAATGTCACCACGCTAAAATCCATTCCAAATAAAGTTCTGGGTTGCGGACCCTAACAACACAGCCAGCTTCAGTACGTCGCAATGCAGACTGTCATGTTACTATCTGCATATGACACTTCATGTTTGAAAATGCACATGTTATTTGTCACTGCTGCTTTGCAAGCCTTTGTCTAGAAAGGCAACTGACTGCTGGTCAGACAAATATTTTTGTCTCTTTCCCTATGTACAAAAACATTACAAAGCACTTTGTTATGGAAAGAAGCCACTCAAGAAGAGTCTATAATTTGCAAGGGAATGCCCATCTCTTGCATAATTTGTCACAAAAAAATCTGTATTAATTGTCACTCTGTGGCTGGATGAGAAATTTCATCTCCAGTTTGGTTTGAGTATGAATGACAAATTTCAGTTTTGAGCTGTTTTACTGAAAACTGAATTCCCTAAATACATACACTTGCACATATTGAGTTAAACACACTGGAACACATGAATATTTTTGTATAGATATATGTTCCTGTTAGAAGCAGTAATTTGGAAATTTGATTGAATACCGTAAAGAAAATTAAATCTTGTTCATTTCTTCAAGATAAGCAACATATTTAAACAAAACTGAATTATTTGACAATACTTCCATAAATAATGGCTGTTAGCTGTCTTGAGTGACATGGACCTTCCTGTTTTCAGAGCTCCTAACCTCACCCACCAGGTAGTCATTCTAGGTTTATCTCTCCGAGTCATTGTCTCTGTATACATTCTACAACAGTCCTGCCTTGCAAGATTTTACCATTACGCGATTTAAAAAAAAAAAATACAATGTTATCCACATAGTCCTGCTGTTCTACTATGCCAGTATTAACTGCACAGGTATCTCCAGTCCATTCTTCATAATTTCTCTATAACTGCTCTGTTCCAAAGCTGCTTCAGACCCCGCCCCTGCCCCAAGTGCCATACCACCGTTGAGTTGTGTGTTTGTGATGCATGCCAAGTTGTGCTTCCAATTCCCTTCCTCGCAACTGATACCAGCATGCCTCTGCGACCCTGAGGAGCTGCTCTGGGTTCATCATCAGACTGTGATATTTTAAAAGGTGGTTTAGATGATGTGCAACTTCTCAGGATTTATTTGCTTCAGAAACATTCATGCTCAAAAGTTTCCTTCTCTTTTTTTCCCCCTTTTGTGCTAATAATAAACAAACCAACTAAAATCAACTGAATAAAGTTGCTTAAGCTGCTTGCTAGTAACTAAAGTGAAAAACTCTCTCTCATACCCTCATTTAAATGTATCCTCAAGGACACAAGGTTCTGACCAGCACGTTGACATCATCAAAGCACGTAATAAAACTGTTTTGGAAGAGTCATACCAGAGGTAGGTGCTTCTGACAATGGTTTATACCACCAGGAACAAACAATTCTCATACTATCAGAAGGAACTTTTGAAAGAAAATGGTAAAAACTTTGTATTTGTAGTACAATGAAATGGCCAAAGCCAATGAGGACACAAGCGTGTGGGTTATGGCAGACGAGTGTCTGAAGCACTCACATTCGGAAAATATTTGACATAAGACACAGACAGGCATCCTGCCAACCAGTAATGATAACCCTAAAAGCTGTAAGTAGCTATAACCACCTCCCCACTCACCCAAAATATATCTGTTTACAGCTAACAAATAAGTAAAATAGTAATACCAGAGTAATCCCTGGGCACCTTGCAGAAATGGCAAGCTCAAAAATAGCCTCTGTAGCAAATCTTCTTTTTTACTTTCAGCCTTTAAACCTTCTTCCTGTTCTTCTAAAGGCAAACTGGATTTTAAGATTTTTTTAATCATTACTTTTTAAATCTGCATTTTTGTTTCAGAGAAACTAAATCAATATCCAGCCAAACCACACCAAATATCCAGCCAAACCATATAAACAAAACCAGCAAGGGGTGTCAGAGAAAAATACGATAAAAGCAACAGCTTTATACTATACACAAATTTCCCTTCGATAGGTTGCAACATATTCCTCAGACAATAATCAGAAAGATGTGCTGTTGTACCAAAAGCCTGTGTTATGCCCAGTGCTCCTGAATTACATTAGAACAGTTAGTAGCTTCATCTGACCTATTTATGTTCCCTCTTTTAATGGGCATAGCTGATTCCAGAGAAGAGCTATGCAGACCATCTGTCGGAAAGACATTTAAAAAATGTTTGGAACATATCAAAGATAACAGTGAGTGCAGTATTTATTCATTTTTCCATTAAAAATAAGCCTCCTCAGTAATTTTTTAATGAGCTTTGTTGAGTAAAATTTATGTACCATCTCAAATGCAGTATTTGTTTGACTGAGGAAAACACTCAACAGACTCATCATCCTATCCCCTACCCTTGCAAAGAAAGGAGGGAAATCTACAGTTACCAGCAAACTAATTAATATTACATGACAGTCACTCTACCCATAGCAACTCTACCATTTGAATTGCTCCAAATAAAACTTAAGTATTCTAACAGACAGATAAATTGGGGCAGGGCAGTAAGTGCGTAGAGTGGTGCTGACTGAAACCTTATTAAAATGGGAGAAGTGCTCTGACATGCATCCCAGTCTTGTCCTTCTTTGAAAATCATGTCTGCCCTTCCCTTCTTCAAAAAGCAATGTGCCTGGCAAAATAATTATTTCCGGGAAGCAATGAATTCAGGGAGAGGAGAGCTTTATACATCACAAACATGGCAGACGGCACTGCAGTAACATTAACCAGTTCAATATGACCAACAGATTTCAATCTGCAGAACTAAAAACTAGCTCATATTTATGTAAGCTAAAAAAAAATCAAAAACTTTTTCACAATTAGTTTTTTCTTTTGTATTTTTATATACGTACATTTATGTAACAGCTTTTATATATTTAATGCATACAAACTCTCTCTGAAAACCTAGCCTTTTATCTCTCTCTCAGTAATTCTCATGCAAACACGGTTAAACTTTTGCTAGTCAGGCCTTCGGATTTGGCCTAAAATTGCAGGCGCAGGTAAATTCATGCCTGTAACCAGCACTTGTGAAAACAAAGGGAGAAATGAAGATTTACCAGAACAAGTATAGGGCTGCTTACTCATATCTGAACTGCAAAAAGGCACATTTTCAGACTACCAAATACATCTGATTGAACCAATCTTTTGGCCCATCGTGACATGTACTCCGAAATCCCAATGATGGAAACAGACTAAATGTTCATTTGAACACAGCCAACATCATACAAAAGGCTTTCAAGCAAGAGCAGCTTACAGCAAGCTGACCCATCTACTTTGTCCTTAATTCTGCATTAAGAACATAATAATATATAATAACAACATGTTATATGTTATAATATACATAATATATAATAACATACACAATACATAATAACATAATTCTGCATAACACACAATTCTGCGTTATGTGTTTTTATTATTCCTATTTCTAAACCTGAGTGAAGTGCTGCCTCAGTTTAAAACAGGTTCTACTGATTTAGCTTAAATTAGTCAAGAATACCTGAACTTCTAATTCAAAATTCCATAATTTTCAATTCCCCTGAATTAGCTGCATGTCACGCAAGTATATAATTTTAAAAGTTCCATTTTGCTTACCACATTGGCCTATGGGAAAGCTCTTCATGCCCTGGAAAACAGAGAGCTCTATTACAGTGTGAGCCACATATGGATGCAAGCCGATTTGGGTGTGTCAGTGATAAACAAGTATGGACAGTGATCCCATGGAACAACTGGTTGCATTAGAGTCACAGAATTTAAAACCAGAAGAAACAGTGATGATCTAATCTGACCTCCTGCATAACACAGGCTGTATAACCCCACCTAGCAATTACCTGCCTCTGTGACAAATTTGATATGGTAACTCACCAACACTGGTTTTGCCAGATCCATTTTGAAACATTCACCTACAATGCTAATTTGAAGCATGCTGCATCAGGCAGATTCTGAACCTCCCAAACACGCTTTCCAGAAGACGGAGGGATGTCGTGTTCTGGATCCAGAGATGACTGCCCTACGTTACCACCCCATGGTTGTGCTGACAGAGCAGTCCCTCACTAACTTGCACAAAACAGCTGAATTAGCTCACCCTACAGCAGAGCAATCGTCTGCCTAGTGCCTCATGGAGCACACGCACTGGATGCAACACCCAGGCATTAGCACCAACAGTTGCAACTGCCAAGCCAGCAGCTCTCCGGACAGCAGATAAAGCCAAATGCACCCCGCCGTAGTATGAACACCTGGGGATGACCCAAGGCGGTTCTCTTGCATGTCTTCATTGGGCTTCCACAAGGCTTGTGAGAGCAAGGTATCCCACAGTTACAACACCTAAATGAAACAACCCAAGCAAAACACTTAATTCAACTTCTAATTGGTTTTGGCATTGTCAAATAAATTGTTCAGATATACTAGCGGACACCTTTCAATACAAACATTTTAGCAAGATTTATGTTGCAGGTATGTTTTGTAAGTACAAAGACATTTTTGTGTCACAGAGACAAAACCAATTAGATTGACAAGATAAAATTATTTCAAGTTTTCATATTCTTCATTATATTAGGTTTTGTACATACCTAATCTCTTTTATGATTATTTCAACCAATTTGTTGGACAGCCTGAGCTCATATACAGAGAGAAATATATTTAAAATTGAGTTTTAAACTCTTGCTTTCTTTAGAACACAGGATTTTCCAATGAATTAATGTAACTTATATTTTACAAATCTACAAGATTGTAAAAGCTTGCCTTTTTTTTTTTTTTTTAAATTTAATACATTCCTTATACCCACAGGCATTCAAACACTGAGAAAACTCTCCTGGAAGCAACATTTGCCTCCTGACTGCAACCTACACAAGTTCTCTGCTCAGCATTCACTCCTTCAATATTTATCATGAGTCAAAACAAAAGAAGGTAACCAAAGTGGTCTACCTCAGAAATCTATCTTCAAGTTAATGATGTCTCCTGCCCTTTCAAGTGCAGTAGTAATCAGCAGATCAAGCGTTAGACAGAAAGCTTTTGCATACTGTACCTATCTTCCTAGTCATTTCACACAATAAAAACTGTTTGGAAGAGCTGCAGCACTACAAATTGCTTGGTATGTGGAGGCAAAACAGCTGAAGCATGATTAGAGTTAGAAAACCCACAGTGCTATAAACTGTACCTTTCAACTCTGTGCACCTTCTGCTGCCTCCTCAGGTAACACCAGCTTAAAGGTACTGTTAATGGGTTTTTTTTCCGATTTTTTTTTCTGTTGCTACATGAACTAATAAGTTAGATACTATATTCAATTCTGCTTCATTTATCACTAACAAAACCACCAGTCAAGTTCTAGGAGCAGCAGTATTTCTACAAGATACGGAACAAAACCGCCATCTGCCTTTTACATTCCAGGTTTTCTTTTTGAGTTACACATATGGTCTAGATGTTTAATACCGATACAAAAGTACGAAGATAAAATCCTTAACAAAATACAAGGGCTTTTCTGTTTTCCTGATGTGTAGGTATGTTTTTTGGCAGCTTCCAACCTGACACCCGTCATACTGAGGGACACAGTATTTCAGGTCTCTGTATTCTGGAGACACTTCTGCCTAATCCCTGTTCAACATCAGACTCGGTCCACCATAACTTTTTGAAGAATATTTTCAGCATTTATCAGAGACATGGTCAACTCATAAGTGTGTAATAATCGCAAGTGTATAAACTAAAGACAACTGCTGTGTTTGTTCTTTTCCAAATGCAGTAATCCTTTAGGGTAAACGCTGTGTCAGCATAAAACATTTTATGCAGGAATACTTTTTTCGTAGTTTTATTTTTTATATAAAAGTACAGAGAGAGTGCGAGAGCACATAATCCTTAAGCAAACAGAGATGTGCCAACAGTCAATATGGCTTGAGGGAGAAGTTTCCAGCAGAATGCTCTGATCACAGGTCACTGATTTAGTTGTAAAAAGTTATCCAAGTATTATTCCAGCTTCTCATTTTTTTAATCCTATTAAGTTGTACTGACTCCATACTTCCATGATACCACACTGTTTTCCACATTTCAGATGGGGAAATAGTTTTAAATAGATGACTGGTTGTAAAAGCAAGGTTGCATGGGTGTCAGTATCATCATCTTAACAACAAAAAAGATGTGTTTTGGTGTTCAGAAAACTTGGCATGTAACAACTCTCGCATTGAAGTTTTTATTTATCACTGGATAAACCAGGTAAGGTGGATTATAGCAGATGATTGCAGGGGTTTAGCTCAGCTGTTGTGAAAACAACCTTGTCTCCTCTCCATTAGGAATTTATAATGAAATAGAAAAACATTCATTGTTGTAACAAAAACTGCAGCTGTATCCTTTCTGTACTGTGAAAGGAGGGCAGGAGGCATGGCCAATGGCTCTGACTCACACTGCCGGGAAGAGTTATACGGTGCAGCTGAAGCAGTTCTTCCCCCTAGCCGACCTCTCCCATTACCTCCAGAATACATACCTCTTCCTGAGCCATCGCAGCTCACAGCCATCGCCACCGAGTATGAATCATTCCTGACTTCTGGCTGCATCACTGTATAACAATGCAAACTATGTGGCTGAGAAGCCCAACTGATGTCCAGCTGAGCCAGACCTCTTACACACAACAGCAGCCTCAGAAAGCCAGTAACAGCAGCTGGACAGTCTCAGCCATAAAACCTCACTCTGCCTGAAAGCATGACTGAGAGCTCAAGATAACCTCTTTTAAAAATGCTTTTGACTTTCCCCCAAGAGGTTCACATAATCTATGTGCAGATATATATGCACTATACGCATATATATTAAGAGCAGATCACATGGTCTACTCAGGTGTGACATAATAAAATAGTAATTAAGTAAATTTTACACTTGCATTTTTCAGTATAGCTCCATTTTAGAGTCAATTTCTCACTGGTGTCCCAGAATTATTCCCTTTTACACTGTTGCATGAGTACAATTACTGCTACAGAGAGATCTCCCCACTGATTTTTCTCTTAGGTTGTCTCAAAACTTTTCCCACAATTATTTCAGTACTTCCATTCATGTAAAACAGATTTGTCTGCACATGCACTAAATTTAACACTTAGACCCTGGCTCCTGAACACATTTCCTCCAATCAGCAGTCATATTAACCTTACTTCAGGATATTTTAATAAACAACTATTTACAGAATCATGTCCCCCTCCTGCCACTACCCTTTATCTGAACAACCTTATGTCTTGAGTGGAAAGTAAATGATTTTTCTAAAGCTCTTTGACAAAATTAACCCTTATTGCTAGGCAGTTCTCGTTTACAACATTCCCAGCAGTGTCTGGTAAAATCTTTATTAATGGTGAAAGCAGCTCCTCACATTAATATGCATCCAAGGTGCTATTTCATCATAACATTAGTCATTTAAAAAAAAAAATCACAGACTGACCAAATGGTTGAGGATGGAGGGGACCCCTGGAGGTCATCTGGTCCAGCTGTCTGCTCAAGAAGGGTCAGCTGGACCTGCTTGCCCAGGACTGTGTCCAGACAGCTTTTGAATATATGCAAGGATGGAGACTCCACAACCCCTCTGGGCAACCTGTGCCAGTGCTCAGTCACCCTGTGGTGGGTTGACCCTGACTGGACGCCAGGAGCCCAACAAAGCCGCTCTATCAATCCCCTCCTCAGCTGGACAGGGGAGAGAAAATATAACAAAAAGCTCGTGGGTCGAGATAAGGACAGGGAGAGATCACTCAGCAATTAACGTCACGGGCAAAACAGACTCAACGTGGGGAAATTAATGTATTGCAAATCAAAAGTCGGAGTGGCATAATGAGAAATAAAAACAAATCTAAAAAACACCTTCCTCCCGCTTCCCAGGCTCAGCTTCACTCCTGGATTCTCTCCTTCCTCCCTCTGCCAAGCAGTGCAGGAGGACGGGGAATGGGGGTTGTGGTCAGTTCATCACATGTCTCTGCCGCTCCTTCCTCCTCAGGGGGAGGAATCCTCACACTCTTCCCCTGCTCCAGCCTGGGGTCCCTCCCACAGGAAACAGTCCTCCACAGTCTTCTCCAATATGAGTCCTTCCCACAGGCTTCAGTTCTTCACAAACTGCTCCAGTGTGGGTCCCTTCCACAGGGTGCATCCTTCAGGAACAGACTGCTCCAGTGTAGGACCCCATGGGGTCACAAGTCCTGCCAGCAAATCTGCTCCGGCATGCTCTCCATGGGTCCACAGGTCCTGCCAGGAGCCTGCTCCAGAATAGGCTTCCCATGGGGCCACATCCACCTGCTCCAGTATGGGGTCCTCCCCAGGCTGCAGGTGGATATCTGCTCCACTGTGGACCTCCATGGGCTGCAGGGGGACACCACGGTCTTCACCACGGGCTGCAGGGGGACCTCTGCTCCAGCGCCTGGAACACCTCCTCCCCCTCCTTCTTCACTGACCTTGGTGCCTGCAGGGCTGTTCTTCTCATGTATTCTCACTCCTCTCTCTGGCTGCAGTGGCGCAGGTTTCCCCGCCGCCCTTCTTAAATATGTTATCCCAGAGGCACTACCACTGTCGCTGATGGGCTCGACCTTGGCCAGCAGCAGGTCCATCTTGAAGCCAGCTGGCATTGGCTCTGTCGGACACAGGGGAAGCTTCTAGCAGCTTCTCACAGAAGCCACCCCTGCAGCCTCCCCGCTCCCAAACTTTGCCATGCAATCCCAATACACACCCTCCCAGGCAAAAAGTGTTTCCTGATGTTCAGGAGGAACCTCCCGTGTTTCAGTGTGGGCCAAAGCTGTTAGGAAGAATGCTGAGGTGATGCAGTATGATCTCCAGCGAACTACAGACATGCAATATTGCAAAGCTGTATCTGAGTAATATCATAGCTTACTACAAATCAAGGAATTAACATTAACATCTCAGTTCGAGGTTCTAGTTTGAGGCTGTCAGCCATCACCATATATTACACCAGATGCAGCAAATAATTTTTCACCTTTTTTAATCTTTGTAGTTAAAAACAATATTATTTTTGTTCTGTTTTAATGAAAGTGACAGTGAAGCACTTGCAAGTCCATCCCACAGCCCCTTTTTATGCCTCTATCTGTAGAGTCAGAACATAGACATGCTCTATTCCCCAAGAAGGTGGAATCAAACACGTTTTATTAAACAAGAAAATATTTATAGAATTGTTGTGGTTTAGCCCCAGTAGGCAGCCAAGCACCACACAGACACTCGCTCATTGGACAGGGTAAGAGGAAAGGAAGCGTAAAAGCAAGAAAACTTGTGGGTCAAGATAAAAATTGTTTAATAAGTGAAGGAGAAGTAGAAGAAGAAAGAAAGAAAACAAAACTAGACAAGTGATGCAAAGGCATTCGCTCACCACCTCCCACGGGTAGACTGGTGCCCAGCCAGTTCCCAAGCAAAAGATGGCTAACCCCCTCAAATCCCCTCCTCTTCCTTCTTATTGCTAGGCATGAAGTTTCATGGCATGGAATACCTCTCTGGTTAGTTTGGGTCACCTGCCTCGTTGTGTCCCCTCCCAGCCTCTTGCACACACCCCCAATCTATTCACTGGGGGCGGGCAGAGGGAGAAACAGAAAAACCCTTGACCCTGTGCAAGCACTGTTCAGCAACAGCTAAAACATTAGTCTGTTAACTGCACTGTTTTGGTTGAAAATCTAAAACACAGCACCATATGAACTGCTATGAAGAAAATTAACTCCATCCCAGCCAGACCCAGTACAAGAATAAAAAAATAATGAGGACAAATCACATGCTAAGACAAGAAAAAATACCTGTAACTGTAAAATAAAATAAGGAGGAAATGTTAAGAAAATCTGTTTTAAAAATGTTTCTGGGAACAGAATTGAACAAACACAAAAAACAATGTGCTAATCTGAGGGTGAGGCCATTAAATGATAACAAACTCAGGTATACAAAGACATTAGTGAGCTAAAAATAAAACAAAGATGGGTGGCAAGGACAAAACAAGGCTGCAACAAGAAAAGTAATTAGACTATAAAAGAGCTGACTGTTAATGAAATCCTGAGTGTTAAGAAAAAGAAAATCAAGGAATGACTCTTTATTGCCTCATAATACAAAAATAAAGTTGCGACACTGGAAACGATCAGATGCCAGGCTCAATACAAACAAAAAGGTACCTTCATGCAATGTGCCACCAGGCTTTGGGACCACTGCCCTGAAATGTTGATATTTTCAGTTTACATGGATTTGGAGAACTAACATTTCCATTAACGCAAGAAAAATCCTTCAAAAGCCATTAAGCAGAACGGCCTACCCCCAAAACAGTTCTAGCTCAGAAAGTCCCCTGCTGAAAACGGTTGGTGGGGCACAGCAGTACCTCACCGTCTTGCTTTTGAACGAGCATCTATTCTCAGCCACCATCTGAAACCAGACCATCGGGTAGTTGGACTTCTGGTCTGATGTCGTATGGGCTTAACTCTTACATACGGCCTAAGAAATTATCCTCTCATTTATCAATTTAAATTTAACAACTCCCAAAAGCTTGTTTTCCTTATTAAAGATTTTCCATTTCAACATGGATCTGTTTGGTCCCACTCCCACAAGTTTGTTTCCAGACCCTCACAGTGTGTGCAGCCAATGGATTCAGCCCAAATAGGACGCTGTGCCTCGCAGGCAGAAGAGCATAAGCCTTCAGGAGTACAGCAGCCGCTACTGAAACAGAAACTCTCCTCTCAGGACAGGAAAGCACCAGCCCTGATCCTGCTTTCTGCCCAGAGCCTTCCACCTCCTCACCCATGCTAAATCATTTGGCTTGTATGCCAGCTTGTTTGGCTGCTGCCTGAGTGGGCAAGAACAACTTCTTTTACCTCAGTTCCCCTCAAATTCAGTGCTGCTTGTTTTCACTAACATCAACAAACTCCAGGGGGATATTGGCCAAAAACCACCCAGTGAACATTACAGGAGAGGGAGGTTTGTGCCTACAGAAGGAAAATGTTCACTGGTATGCTAAGAATGGTAGTTTCTTTCCACTGCCGAAGAAACCAGGGCTGCAAGGGAGAACCTAATCTAAAGAGGTAAAGGGCAAATTCTGCACAGAGCTTCCTCCAGAGCAGCTCAGCAGCACAAACACAGGTATGAAGACTAGTGAGTAGGAGTGGAATGCCCTTCACTCCCAGTTAATGAACCAGGCCCCCAGGACTACTACTGCTGCTATCAGGAGCGGTTTGGTTGTTCTCTGTTCATATCATGCTCTGATCAGATAAGTACTGTTAGAAGTACTCCTAGAAGAATGGATTGCAGCTGAAATGTGAGACTTGATTAACACGGTCAGGTAGGCTATAGCAGCACTGTGAAACCCCACAGTTTACACCCCAGTCAAAATTCAGCCCAAAGTAGGTTAACTGAAAACTAAATCTCTACTCTATTAAACATACAAGACCTAGACAAGTTACGTCTACACCAAAAATAAGAAAGTCAAATTTTCTTCACGTGTGTAGCAGCACATCAGCAGAAGTTTAAACATCACATGAACACTGTGTCATTAAAAGAGTTTCCACCCTGTGACAGCAGCAATGATCCACTAACACTAAACAACGGCATTCAAGTGAGAACAGAAGCAGCAGGATCCTTTAATCAATGGCCAGCAGCATGAGACATCAAAAGTGTGAACATCTTTGTTTTCATTTATCTACTTATCCATTTCTCTCTGCACATTTCTTCTGAAAATAAAGCAACGGACAATGTCTCAAAATAACCCAAAGAAGACAATATGCTACCAATGTTTATTCAGAAACATTCAAAATAGGGAGAAAGGCTGAACCAGACATGCTGGCAGAACCCTCTGTTGGCAATGAAGGTTTTCAAGCAGGAACAGAATTAAGTCTGTTTCAAAAGAAGAAAATACTTGTCTGTAATGACAGTCCGTAAAGCTCAAGGGAAAAACAAAGCTAGCACAGAGATTTTTTTGCTGATGGTCTCATAGCATAACTCAAGATCACAGACACACTTTTTCATGAGCCTTAATATAACTAACAATTCAAAAGCATTTTGTGTGTGAAACATTATCATCTGTTGTCACCCAACACTGAGGGGACAGACAAGTTCTTTTAGGGATTACTGTCAGAATGATGATGGCACTGAATCGTAAGAGAATATTATGATTAGTATAGCACAGAATTTGTGATTAGAATGGCACAGGATTTCTACAAGCAGAATCAGTATGGTACAATTTATGAGTAGTGCAATACAGAATTTATAGTATAACTTAACTTACAATTTCTAGTCACTTAAGTAATAAAGAATTTATAATACAACTTCACTTCTAATTTTTAATCACCTGGACCCTCTGCAGATCAGGTCAGATCTTAATACATGGTTTGCTATATCAGTATAACAATCATAATCTAGGCTCGAAAAACATGCAAAAGATTACGAGTCACTCACTCAGTCCGCGGAGGAAACAGACGACGGTGGAGGCGTCCCTGGCCACCGGAGGGTCCCGGGTCTCACTGTCCAGCAGCAGCTCTAGTCCAGGTTCCCCATTTAGGACTCGTAACTGCTTGGTTTTGTGGACAGAGCTCTGAGTGCTGTTACGCTTCCCTGTTCTGGGATGGGGCCATCGCCACCACCAAGTTGGCCAGGTGCCTGGGACCCTCAAGGCCGGTAAGGAAGGAGTAATTGGCCTGGCGCTCAGGAACCTTGAGGGCAGTAGGGAGGGGAAGAAGAAATCTGTTTGGTTCATCTACTTGGTGCACAGGACCTTCAGGGCCTGATATGAGGGAAAGGGAGCGAAAACGTGACCCCTTCGGTCACAGAGAATGGCTGCTTGCCGTATAAAATGGCGTTAGCTGTGCTAACCACATTACCAGGGGTCGGGAGCAGGGGGTACTAGTCACACCTGTGCACTGAGATACCAGAAGACAAATGATGACACATTTGATCACATACCTGAATAGAATTCAACTGTAACCAAGCTTCATGATCTTTCCTTTACGAAAGCCAAATAAATCACTTTGAAGTTTCCCATAGTATTCAGGAGCATGGTACTCCCTGTGAATACTTAAACAGAGGGCAATACCCATCACAGCAACCTTGCCACAGCAGAGAACAACCCTGACTCCCACAACGCCATGATGAAACCATACACTGCCAAGGCACTGGGTGTGCACCCATCCCCAACACAGACCCTCTGCACATGCCCAGTAAATCAAACAAAGCTCAGAAGAGGTTTTCAGTGCATATACCTAGATTTCCTGACCATCTCCCGGCATCAGAAATTGGACTGACACAAGAACAATTCACACAGCCTGCTTCTAGCTACTGTTCTTCCGAGGGGCATTTAAATGTGAGCTGGGAGTAAAGCAGGATGAACTGTTCTGCCAGGGGACACAACAGTCCCCAGAAGCCTATGATACCAACCTCTCATCAACAGTGAGATGTACAGTTATTCAGTGACTGGGATGCCTGCATTTCAGTCATCCAAAAGGAAAGAGTCATTCACATGCATATCACAAAACATAATGAGCAATGCAAGAATGATTTTCAATATCAATAAATAAAACATTAAATGATAAAATTTCTACCCATATTCTGACATTGAAACATTTTGTGGAAATTGCAGCTCTGTGACTTTGGCTAAATTTAGGAGAGAGGGTTTTTTTGTTGTTTTTTAAACTACTAGGACTATTACTAAGGTCATTTTCAGTGACTGAAGCTATGTACACTGCCATACACATGTATAAAACAACTACATGAAGGGGAACAAATCAGTAAATGTGCAAGCTTTGTGAAATCTACCCATGTATTTGCATTTTGCAACTACCAGGGAAATCATCTGAAGAAAAAACATCACAAAAAGGTATTAAAAAACCAGCAGAGGGATTCTTTTGAGTGCTGAACAATCCTCAATCACTGTGTCAGGTATGTTTAAACCTTTTGAACTTGTAGCAAGCCCTCCTTCAACCAGGCTCCCCTTAGCCTTACATATAAGCAATTCCAAATAATGTCCATCTTGAGTACAAAATACCTAACCGTTCCAAAAACAAGCTAGCATGCAAAACACCAGTAATCTGAAATACACAACACAGTATTACTCCTTAATTTTGTTCAGGTACTTTCAAAGTTTAAAGTGTCAGGAGGAGAAGGGTGTTATACAAGTGGAAGTAGAGAAGACATACTGTCACTGATTTTGCACAGTAAACATTTTGAAAGAAAAAGACCTTTCCTAGTAGCAAGTATTAACCATCAGATTTCTGCTTAAATGTTGCTTGGGGTTTTTTGTTCACAAAACCAGCTTGCTGTCCCAGCTCCCAGTCTCCACTTAAAATAAAACTATGAAAATAGGAGGACTTGGCAGCGCATCTGACAACACGAGCAAGTCAGCATGCGTGCACAAACACATATACAACAGGTAACACACAGCCATACACAGCCAGCAATTCTTGTATTACAGCAGGATCAAGAGCCCCAAATTTTTCAGTAATCCAGTGCAACACTCCTGAATTATTAAACTTCAATATTAGGTGAACCCACAATTAATTACTGCTTTTGATCGATTCTCACTACCATTTCTTTATGCAAAGGTTTTCCACATATGCATGGAACCAAAGAAAGAGTAAAAGTAGAAAACTAAGCTATAAACACAACAGTACCACTGTCATTACACTCCACAGACAAGTAGCTCTGCAACTATGCATGTATTTGAAGGGTATCATGAGGTAAGTGTTCTGTTTGACATAGTCTTTGATTTTAAAACAAAATGTTTAGTCAAAATAGTCTTTATCTTTAAGATAAAAAAAGGTCCCAGCTGAAACTGGAGAAGATTGTGGGTACTAATGATGTTACAACAAAAAGTCCAAGATCGATCAAAAGAGATTTCAGGGCGCTGGGAAGAATGACAAAAAATTCAGGAGCGCAGGCAGTGTTTGCCTTGATCCTCCCAGTAATAGGGAGAGACTTGGGAAGAAACCGGCAAGCCCAAGATATCAATACCTGGCTCCAGGACTGGTGCCTTCACCAAAACTTTGGGGTTTTAAACCATGGAAGAGTCTTCGAGGCATAAGGTATGCTGAGGCCTGATAGGATCCACCTGTCCCAATGGGGAAAACGTGTCTTTGGATGTAAGCTGGTGGGACTGATCAAGAGAGCTTTAAAGTAGAATTGACAGGGGAAGGGGATACCAACAGGATTGCCAAAGGTAAACCAAGGATTGGCATGGCATCGCCTGAGCGTGGCAATGCTAGCTGGAACATCTACATGGCTGGGAGCACAGCGGGCTCAGGAGCATATCTGAAATGCTTGTACACCAATGCAGGCAGTATGAGAAACAAACAGAATGAACGGGAAGCATTGGTTAGTTCCCAGAACTATGATATCATTGGTATTAGTGAGACTTAGTGGAATGAGTCCCATGATTGGAGTGCTGGGATGGAGGGCTACAGGCTGTTCAGGAGGGATAGGCAGGGCAGGTGGGGTGGAGGTGTCGCACTGTATGTAAGGGAGAGGTTTGATGGTACAGCCCTTACAGTTAGCAGTGATGTGGTTGAAAGCCTCTAGGTGAGGATTAGGGGGATGGAAAACAAAGGAGATGTTGTAGTGGGTGTCTACTACCAATTGCCCAGCCAGGATGTTAGCACTTATGAGTTATTCCATAGGCAATTAGGAGAAATTTCTGGATTGGTAGCCCTTGTCCTTATGGGAGATTTCAACTTCCCAGATATCAACTGGGAATATCATACTGCTGTGATGAGCAGGTCTTGGAAGTTCTTGAAATTTGTGGAAGGTAACTTCTTGTCACAAGTACTCAGTGAGCCAACTAGGAAAGATGCCCTCCTAGACTTGCTATTTGTGAATAGAGAAGGACTTGTGGGGAATGTGATGGTAGGTGGCTGTCTTGGCCACAGTGATCATGAAATGTTTGAGTTTAAAATTTTCAGTGTAAGGAGAAGAAAGGACAGCAGAATTGCTACCCTGGAGTTCAAGAGAGCAAAGTTTAAACTATTCAGGGAGCTACTGAGCAGAGTATCCTGGGAATCTGCTTTTGAGGGCTCAGGAGTCCACGAGTGCTGGTCAGTTTTCAAGAACCACCTTTTCGAAGCACAGGAGCAGGCAATTCCACTGTGTCTTAAGTCAAGCAAGTGCGGCAGAAGACCAGCTTGGCTGAACAGGGAACTCCCTGTGGAACTCAAGAGGAAAAAGAAATTGTACGATCTCTGAAAGCAAGGTCAGGCTTCGCAGGAAGATTACAGAGCTGTGGTTCATATATGCAGGGAGAAGACATAAAAGGCCAAAGCTCAATTACAGTTGAAACTGGCCAGTGTTGTGTCAGACAACAAGAAGGGCTTTTTTAAATACCTTAACAGCAAGAGAAGGTCTAAATAAAACATCAGACCGATACTTGAAAATGGTCACCTGACTAATAGGGATTAAGAAAAAGCGGAGGCATTCACTGCTTTTTTTGCCTCAGTCTATAGTAATACAGATACCTTGGGCTGCCCGGTCCTCTGAGTCAGAGGACCATGAGTGTAGGAACAGTGACTTTCCATTTGTGAACATTGTAAGGGACCAGCTGTATCAGCTGAATGTTCACAAGTCCATGGGGCCTGATGGGATTCATCCCAGGGTATTCAAGGAGCTAATGGAAGTTATGGCAGGACCCCTCTCGATCATCTACCAAAGGTCTTGGGAGTCTGGGGACGTCCCTGCTGACTGGAAGCTAGCCAGTGTTATCCCAGTTTATAAGAAGAGAGTGAGGGAAGACCTAGGTAACTAGCGACTTGTTAGTCTAACCTCAGTTCCTGGAAAAATTATGGAGAAGATCATACTGGGTAAACACTGAAAGGCGTTTAAAGAACAATGCAATCATCAGGCACAGTCCCCATGGGTTCACAAAGCGAAAGTCCTGTCCAACTAATTTGATATCCTTCTACGATAAGGTCACCCACCTCGTGAATGAAGGGAAGGCAGTGGATATAGTTTTTCTGGATTTTAGTAAGCCTTTTGATACTGTCCCTCACAGCATCCTTCTGGAGAAGTTGTCCAACTGTGGGATGAGTGGTTTCACGGTGCGCTGGGTGAAGAACTGGCTGAAGGGCAGAGCTCAAAGGGCTGTAGTGAATGGGGCTATATCTGGCTGGTGGCAGGTCACCAGCAGTGTACCTCAGGGTTCAATCTTCGGCCCAGTTCTGTTCAATGTATTCATCAATGATCTAGATGCAGGAGTTGAACGCACCATTAGCAAGTTTGCTGATGATACCAAACTGGAAGATGCTGTTGACTCTCTAATGGGACAAGATGCTTTGCAGAGGGATCTAGATAGATTGGAGCACTGGACAATCATCAATGGCATGAAATTTAACAAGAACAAACGCTGGACTCTGCATCTGGGATTGAGTAATGCCAGGCACAAGTATAAATTGGGAGAGGAGTGACTGGAGAGCAGCCCTGCAGAAAGGGATCCGGGGGGGTGCTAGTTGACAGCAGGCTCAACATGTGCAGTGTGCCCTGGCAGCCAAGAGCGCAAACCACATCCTGGGGTCCATCAAACACAGCATAGCCAGTCAAAAGAGGTGATTATCCCACTGTATTCAGTGTTGGCATGGCCTCACCTTGAGTTCTGTGTGCAGTTCTGGGCCCCACAATTTGAGCAGGATGTGGAGGTCCTTGAATGCATCCAGAGGAGGGCAACAAAGCTGGTGGAAGGGCTGGAAGGCATGTCCTGTGAGGAGCAGCTAAGGACTTTGGGTTTGTCTAGTTTGGAGAAAAGGAGGCTGAGGGGACCTCATTGCTCTCTACAGCTTCCTGAGGAGGGGAAGCGCAGAGGGAGGTGCTGATCTCCCTAGTATCCAGTGATAAAATGCATGGGAATGGCTCAAAGCTGCATCAGGGAGAGATCACTCAGCAATTAACGTCACGGGCAAAACAGACTCAACGTGGGGAAACTAGCTTAGTTTATTCCCAATCAAATCAGAGTAGGGTAATGAAAAATAAAGACAAATCTTAAAACACCTTCCCCCAACACCTCCCTTCTTCCCAGGCTTAACTTTACTCCTGAATTCTCTACCTCCTCCCTCTGCCAAGCAGCGCAGGGGGACGTTCATCACACATTGTCTCTGCCGCTCCTTCCTCCTCAGGGGGAGGAATCCTCACACTCTTCCCCTGCTCCTTCCTCCTCAGGGGGAGGACTCCTCACACTCTTCCCCTGCTCCAGCCTGGGGTCGCTCCCACAGGAGATAGTCCTCCATGAACTTCTCCAACGTGAGTCCTTCCCATGGGTTGCAGTTCTTCACGAACTGTTCCAGTGTGGGTCCCTTCCACGGGGTGCAGTCCTTCAGGAGCAGACTGCTCCAGCATGGGTCCCCCACGGGGTCACAAGTCCTGCCAGAAAACCTGCTCCAGCGTGGGATCCTCTCTCCATGGGTCCACAGGTCCTGCCAGGAGCCTGCTCCGGCGTGGGCTTCCCATGGGGTCACAGCCTCCTTTGGGCATCCACCTGCTCCAGCGTGGGGTCCTCCATGGGCTGCAGGTGGATATCTGCTCCACTGTGGACCTCCATGGGCTGCAGGGGACAGCCTGCCTCACCATGGTCTTCACCACAGGCTGCAGGGGAATCTCTGCTCCTGGAGCACCTCCTCCCGCTCCTTCTTCACTGACCTTGGTGTCTGCAGGGCTGTTCTTCTCATGTATTCTCATTCCTCTCTCCAGCTGCAATTGCGCAGGGTTCCCCCCCTCCCCCTTCTTAAATATGCTATCCCAGAGGCTCTGCCACCGTCGCTGATGGGCTCAGCCTTGGCCAGCAGTGGGTCCGTCTTGGAGCCAGCTGGCATTGGCTCTATCAGACACAGGGGAAGCTTCTAGCAGCTTCTCACAGAAGCCACCCCTGTAGCCCCCCACTGCCAAAACCTTGCCATGCAAACCCAATACAAGGGAAAAAACCAATGGTAACAGAAACAAGATGTATAAAAACTACAGAAATATTAAGTGACAACAGAAGGATTCTCAGAAAAACATAAAAACCTGTTTTTAATCCAAAGGCATATTTTTCCTTCATAAACCATGCTTCCCTTGGAGACAGTTGATATTTGTTTTATTACTCCTTATATTTTACCCACTATTTTTATAGGCAAATATAAAAATATTTCAGTTCGCAAAAACCTAGTCTAGCCAGCAGCCTCCTAAAATCCCCAGTGCAGAAGAGGCATCAGCCTAGCAACTGCTAGCACTCACAAAGGTCAGGGCAGCCAGTCATCTATTCCTTCCTGGGAGACAATGGCTTGGCTGGGTCTTCTTCCCATGGAAGATTTTAAGCATTCAACCTGGCTGTGCTCTGACAAGACTGTGGGGAACTGACAATTAAGCAGGCTGACTTTTTCCAGTTGCCTATGCCATTTGTGTGCAGTGGCACAAACATATAGAACTAAATGCCACAGGGTTCCAGTATATCTCTATGTCATGAGAGAAGAAATCTGGCTTTGCTGCCGTAGCTAAGAGTAAATAAACACATTAAGAGCAACAGGAGTTACAAAATCAAAAGGTTTATTTTCTACTCTGTGTAAATTTGTATTGGATGCATCCATCTGATGTATTCAGGACAGGAAAGTGTCCATCAGTACAGTATTTGCTCTTTTAAAATTCAATACTGAATGAACTTCATTCTAACTTAATTCTAAATTAACTAATTTAACTTCTAACCCAACTTTCAAGATAATTTTTCTATCCATTTAGGAGCAGGTTTCTGAAATTTCTTTATTTTTGAGGGAAAAAGGAATGAAGGGAAAATCACTGGATTTACCTTGTCAAAACAAATAAATTATTGTCCTCTGAAGCAATACACTGAGATTTTCCTTTTTTTTTTTTTTTTCCCTTTTTTCTTAAAGTAATACTGATTAAAACCAGTATGTGTTTTACACCCAGAAAAGAAAGACAGCAAAACAGGACTTCCTCTCACACAACGCATCAGAGAATACCACCACACAGTTACCTCCTGTATCTTTCCAGTTGGTCCTAAAGGGGATGGTTAGTGGAGTGAGTGGATGAATCAGTCTATACTTTTTCACCAAGCAGTTCCACTCATTGTGGAGGGATTCTGTTATACAGCAAGTCCAGAGAAAAGCAACTGTTGTGTATAGACTAAATTCACTTGATTGTGACAACGCTGTGGCACTGCTGTTGAAGACAAGATTTTTGTTATCTTAGAAACACAGAAAATATTCTGGATTGCTATACTGTCTTTCATCAGTGTCTTCCAGGTCATGCTAAT
Organism: Balaeniceps rex; assembly: GCA_013401315.1. Classification (NCBI taxonomy): domain Eukaryota; kingdom Metazoa; phylum Chordata; class Aves; order Pelecaniformes; family Balaenicipitidae; genus Balaeniceps; species Balaeniceps rex. The sequence goes on from VYZW01051185.1 coordinate 32,224, forward strand.
ATTTGCTTATATCTGGGCTTATTTTCTGTAAGAAGCAAAAAGCTGTCTGACCTGCCCATGTTAATGCTCAGAATATGTGGCACAATCAAGACCAGTACTATCTTTCTAATCATAAGAGATTAAAAGTCTTCATGCCTCCCTATTCTAGTCCAAGATTTCTAAATGTTTTTATGTAAGCACTACCTATTAATCCACTAAAATCTTCTCTTAAAATTCCACATTCAACCACATTGCATACTGTATCTGGTGACAATTCATTAACTACTGGCAAGTGAGAAATGAGAGCTTCGTTTACAGGATATGACCTTTTACCTGTTACATTCCTTCTGTGCAGCCAAGTCCGTTATAAAACGTCATTTAACTACTTTTGCTACTTCCTTGTTAGTCTGATTTCCAGAAGGAAATCCTGCTCAAATTGAGGCAAATTTTCTTGACAGCTGTGAAACTTTAAACAGCGTAGCACAGTCTATCCTTGCCAACTCATCAGTAACTCTGAAAGGAATGGCTTGAAAGGTTGTGATTTCGAAGTGGAGTTTAGTCAGTAGTCGGGAAGGTTTTAGTATATGTTCTGTTCTAAATTTGCTTTGAGATTATTTAACCTGGTCAGCATATCTTAAAATGTCCAAGCTACATCAGACTACACTACATTTCAACTCTATTTGCACTAACGTCTGGTCTCTTCTATGATGAAAAACTCATTAATTGGCACTATGTTTAGCAAAGCCTGTTCAAATTTGAAATTTAAAGAGGTGAACCCTTATTCATTTTAAGTGGCTTAATCAGCTATAGTTGTCTTGATATTTTATTTCCACTGGTAGCACCAAGAACCACATGTCATTTTCAGCATCTTTCATTCTTCAGAAAATAAAAAACACACATCCTCTTCTTCTGCCACATAAATCACACAGAAAAAGCTTATGATGCCCTGTAAAACTGACAAGATTTAAAAAGGCACCCAGGTATGCATTCAAGTCCTGTGATATAACAAAAAGGGGCAAATACGACATGGAGAAATTACAGAAGGAATGTAGACCATATGAGAGGAAAGATCCATATAATCAAAGATTTAAAAAACCCCTTCCAAAAGAAATAACAGCAACAACAAAAGCTTCCTAACCACTTTTCCCCCACTTAAATATATATCCATAACTTGGATACAACTCAGGCACTCACTAAGGACAATTACTAACTTTGATCTTCCTGGCACTCCTTATTTTTCAGAATTACTTTAAACTATACTTGAACCATATTTTCAATACTTCACCCATAATAAGGTTTTCATTTACTTCTAATTACGCCTTTGTTTCTTAGAAATCTTTACAAACACCCAGGCTACATACATAAAAGAAAGCTTCTTCTGAAATGCTTTTTTCTTTTTTTAATTGTAGGTTCCCATTGGCACAAGTGGTACCTCTTTAGAAGGAGTATTCCCAGAAATGTTTCACATTATCTATAAAAGTTTATCAGATCTTTGACTCCAGACATGTGTCCTGAAAATACACTTTGCAGTACTTTATAACTAAGCCACGTATTTCTGACAGTATAATTTATTATTTAGTACTAACGTGGGACATTTCTCTGGAAGCTTTATGTAGTCCATCACAGATTTTCTCATTCTTTCTACTTTTCTCAATTTCTCATTACATTTTGTGACTTCCTATTTCAGACAGGGAAAGCAGACATTAAATAAAGCTTTGATGACACATACACACATAAATACATATCACATTTGGAGTTAAAAGACAGGCTTATCTTCCAGCCCATTCCATTAAGAATAATGTAGGAACCCGCACTCAATCTCTCCTACATAGCAGTATACTTTACATATATGACTTGGTGGTTGAAAATAAAACCAGTAACTGACAGAAGCCAACAGCAAAGTATGATCAGTGATAACACAGAAGCTATGTGACAATGGATAAGTATCTATGCTCTTCAACATAACCATGTGTTTTCTCTTAGTAGAGAAAACAGGTATATTCACTTCCCTCCAATTTACCATTCACAGCTGCTTGGTGCACTGTAGTACTGTGCCGGAAAATGGCTATATTTTAATAGAGAAGGTATCACACACAGATTACAGTCTCTTTGATTAAACCTCAGTTGTCATTATTAATAATCTCTATCAGCCTCCATTTTAATGATACACTCAGGGCAGGGCTGCCATTGTGAGGGACATAAACAGGCTGGAGGAGTGAGCCAACAGCAATATCATTAAATTCAACAAGGACGAATGCAATATCTGGCAGATGAGATGAACTAAACCCTGCAACGCGGCATTCTAGGCACTGGCTGACTGGGCAACAGCCCTGCTGAAAAGGGGCTGGAGGTCCTGGTCCTGATGAAGAGCCAGCTAAACAGGAGCCAGCAGTGCATGATGGCAGCAATGAAGACTAACAGCATCTTGGATTGAACCAACATGAATGCAGACAGGAGATTAAGCTAGGTGAATACTCCCCTTTATT
>VYZW01051188.1:0-12863 GCA_013401315.1 Balaeniceps rex
CATATTGAGTTGCTTCTCATGTTTACAGCCCTGGGCACCAAGATGCAACTTGGAGCAACTGTGCTCATGTTAATAAGTTGTTTGACTTTGGAGGACTTCAGAAAGCATCAAATTCTAATGCACAAGGATAAGAAACAAGCATTGGCTTTAGAAAGTCATGTTATATGCCAAAAGTAGCACACTGACCTAAACCTTTAAGACAGAAGCATATATCCGAAAACAAATTAGCGTCACTCCAATTTACACTGAAGTTATGATGAGTCCTATCAATATCAACCAGGGAAGCAAGAACCCCCTTCAGGGTCAAGGGAAGCCGCTTCCTTCCTTGAGCACAATTTGCTCTCAAGCACTGCAAATGCAAAACACCAAAGTTAGACAAAGAGCAAGCGTGGAGAAAAAAATGGTGCAAATAAATTCCATCCATAGGCCTGGAGATACCAGATTACCTGGAAGAGAGAACAATTGTGTCCTATACAGGACTCCTTAAAAACAATGTGGAATGGACTCATACCTGCAGAGGGTTCCAAGTCATACATTCTGACAGCAGTGGCTAAATGAGACTGAGAAATTTCCTTGCAGCCAATACAGTTTTCTTCCACTAAAATCACAGTAGATTCAGGTTCCTATATAAATGTGCTAATTAACACAGCACAGAGAACTACAACCTCAACTACCATTGAATAAAACATACTCCACAGTTCTGTTTTGCCTTTTTTCGTTACTTCCAAATGTACCTCTCAAAAAGCAAGCTTTGAACACCACACTGTGCAGTAATAGTCAGGGGGACAGAAGCTCCCAATGATTAAATATGGTGGAAGAAACATGACCAGACTGGGGAAAGCGGATTCAAAAACAAGACGTGGAGAAAGCTGAAGTAATCACAAGCCTAACAGCAACAGACTGCTGTTTTAGAAGGCACAACAGCCTCGGTGGGACAGCTGCTGAAATTCCTATAGCACCAAGTCTAGGGACAGCTGCTCAGTTGGTAAGGGTATATTACTGCCCACAGGACTTCAAAGCTTTCCCAGCCAAAGGAGATGTGTATTCTGGTCATAGTGTGTGTTGGGGAGGGAATGGGAAAAGGGGTACTGCCTACTCACTTTCACATCCATAGCAGAAAGAATGAACACAAGCACACAATTAGTTTCTCATTCAGCTGCTGTACTCTACTAGTTAAAATTACTTCCACATCAGTACCCAACATTACCAAATTCTTTCCTGTTCTACCTGATCTGGCAGCCTAACACCCAGAAATCTGCTTGTGGAATACCTCAATCAGGGTGGCCGAGAGTTCAGCATGGAGCTCTCAGCATAACCCATGGCATTCAAAAGCATTAGATGAGAATGTAGTATATATTCTTCCTGCTCATTACTATATAGAAAAAGTGTACAGAAGCATAGCTAGAAGCCTCCAAGTAGAAGGCATGTGGATATCAGGATTTGAATATTGCAAGTTGCACAAATGGGCCACACATTTTCAAAGGATTGAAAATCTTCATACCACCAGCTTATAATTACGTCCTTTAACTGATTATCAAGCTCACTCAGCCATGCTTGTTCTCCCTTAGATGAATTCAAACTTTAAAAAAGATCTCTTTGTAATTCTGTAATGTTTATATAGAAAGTTTCAGGTCTTTCTTGATTAACAGGAAGATGTTGCAGTATACACTAGGAACTGGATATTTTTAAGAAACATCAAGACAAAACTACATCTTTAGGACCTGAGTATGCTACTCTTCTGCAGCATTTTTATATGGCAGTGCACCTCCACTATTGATACCAGAAGCAGGGAATCCCACTTCTTATACTCCATAAAGGAGTATAATCAAATAGAAGCACAAGAACAATGGATTGGTTTTGCTTGAGATTAAATAACCTTGCAAGTAAAGTTCTAGAGATCTGACAAATATGAAACAGCTCCTAATCTAACAGTAACTGTATTTTTCACTTATTGACAGTCCTGCTCAAATCCCAGCGAAATGAGACACTGACACAACAGCAAATTATGACAGAAGGTCTCATACAGGTAAAACTATTCAGAGATCTCCTCAAATGCATTTTTCCCTGAGTTAGAACATTGCGTTCCACCAGTCAGCTAGAATGAACAAAACAAGGAGCATATAACATGCCTCTAGCATAGCCCAGTGCACAGAGCTTCCTGCGGAGGCAAGTCCACCTGGAGGGGATAACTCCATACCAGCCTCTCCCAAAATATGAGGATCAGCACACTGTCACCAGAGCATTTGCGTGAAGTGAGTAATGCTGTTCTGAGTGAATTGCAGAACCGCGGCCATCGTCTACAGCTATGAACATCTCCATCACTAACAGCAGAAACAGACCCTCATCATAGCTATAGCTGAGGGCAAGCTGAGAAGAAAACCTACCAGCCTTAAGTCCAGCTTCCTTGCATGGTTTTGACTGTTGATACCACCATTCAACTACGGTGCACAGTGATTGCTGTTTAGAAAGTATGCTGGAAAAAAGACATCTATTGACGCATCTGAACTAAACACAATGAAAGCAGAGGATTTCAAACCTAATCGCCATTTCAGAAGCTGTCCGAATTGGACATGTGGCAGTCTCCTTTTCACAACAGTTACAAGTGTCCCCAAGTCAATCTGAGTTCTACAGGATTTCTATTAAGGAGATGGTAAAAGAGTTAATTTGGCATTTAGAGCAAACACTTGTCAGAACTCAGGCACTGTGCAAGCTTTCACCTCTTCCCCAGCCAGGGCTTTTGACTGCTTCTGTTCTCAAGTTTAGACCCTCTCCCTCAACTGCCTGTTCTGGGTGAGTGTCCCATTAAACACTCTTGGAGGTCAAAAGATATCTTACTAACAATTTGAAACTAGGTCTCAGTTCTCAAGACATGGCTAAGTTGCATGGTGCTACTCATGAAGCTTGAAAGCATGGCTTTAAGCTCAGGTATGTGTAATGTTTAAGACAGCCAAGGAACAGAAGACCCGGAATCCTGAGTGTCCAAGAACAGACAGGACCAGGCACTTCATACGATCTGCTTTAAAAAAGCATAACTCTAAAATGGGTTGCATCTGACAAATAATGTGTGATGTTAGAAAATGACACTCTAGACTGGGAAGTCTGCACTTAATGAATTACCAACAGTAATTACTCGCCAAGAATGGAATTCTTTTCCCTCTGACATATGGTCTTAGATAAGAGAATTACGAAATTCACAATCATTGGAAAAGTAGACTTCATTATCCGGCATGTAGAATGAAGGGCTTACTTTAATGTGAAACATATGCTGGGATGCAGAGTCATCACATGGATACTTTGTTTTGGAAATTCTTGTTACAGTTACCCTAACATTAGAATCAAGCTCTAGTGAGGGTAAATTATAAAACTTCTCATTTATGTTGGCTTTTTTTTCCTGTTTTCTAAGCAACTTTTAAAAAATCTGACATTCAGATACACATGTCTTGCTTCAAGCAAACTCCAGACCCTTCCAGAGCAGAATTGTACTTAAAAAAAAAAAAATTAAAAAGCACTTCCATTTACTGCAGAACACTTACGTTCACATGCAGCATCTGTTTTTTAAGTAGAGGTCCAGCTTTGCAACGGAGTTTGCCAGGCGGGTTAAATCAAGTCACAGGAGTCAGATTCCCCGTAGTTTTCAGAGTACATTTCAAATGACCCTGCACGTCCAACTTCATGAGGGTGTGTAACTTAAAAGGGCGAATTAGTCACAGCAACATTAGGAATGCCAAATGCTGTAAGCATTTCATTTCCAGATTTACAACCAGATAGTGTCCTCAGGCCACCATGGGGAGGAAGCTGCAAGGCACCAAGAGCCCCACAAGGAACTCAAATTGTTCGGGTGTCCCAGGGACCATATGCTACAACAGCAGCCTTTCAGAGGAGTTCGGGTGTGCTCTGTCCAATACCCCCCGAGTTTCAGATACTGTTGAAACTGCCATTAAGTAGCATTGGCAGCCAAGAATTTTGTGGTTTCTTCCCTGCTCTGCTATTCAGTCCGCCGTGCGGAGCTTCAATTTCCACACTGATAAAGTAGCATCCCTCATCTCACACAGAGGTTAGTGGCTTCTTTATTTCAAACTTTGGAGGAAAACTCAGAGTCCTTTTATCCTTAAGCAAGTCTGGAGGTCACGAATGTGTCTATTCTCCCAAATAAAATGGATGACAGCTCAGGATTTCTCCATTTATTTTTAGGACAGGGACAATTGATTTAACTTAGTGGCCAGCACCATTGGCAAAATAGCTCCAAAAAAATCCAGTCATGGAAGCATTGACTAAGACATTATGTGCCTCCCTCTAGTAAGCTAAGCCTCTCCCTCCCTTAACCATTAGGTCCAGGCTTCAACCTGTTACCTGTACGACTCAGATCAGAGAGATTATTTTGAGTCAGCTGTGCTGCCACAGAGCAGAACTCCTTACTCATTGTCAAGCAAATCACCCCTCCAGAGTATCAATGAAAACCACAGCACTCAGTTTAGAGCTTCCTGAATGAGCCCTGAGGGACATATCCAGAGAACTGGTCCCCTCTGAGCTCACATTTCTCAGGCTAGGCAGAGCTGGTGGCCTCGCTTCGAGCACTTGCACTAACTTGTGCAGAACCTGTTGTGGATCATTGTGCAGCACTGGTCATTGTAGGTCCCTTCCAACTGAAACTATTCTATTCTACATCCACCAGCCTTTGCTGAGGTTGTATTCAGACCTTGCAGGACCTTATTCAACTTCTCTGGTTGAGCTTTAAAATCAGGGTGTTTGGAAAAGGCACAGTAATTCAGTTGCACTTGTACCTTTGATAAAAGAACATTTTGTTTTCAACCTAACTCAAAGTAAACTGATATATAAGTGAAACAGTGACTTTGTACAGATCCTGATGGTCACATCCATTCAGACCACCTGACAGTTCTATGAAGTAATTAGTCTGATTTGCATAATACCTGCTCTGCAATAAATCCTTGGACCTTTACCAGCTCGTTGACGTTCTCCTGTCCCACATCAAACACGGCAGCCTTGTGAAATCCACTCCTTGAGACTCTTACTTTAGGAAAGGGAATAGAGCAGAGGTGGCTCACCCCTGTTCAGTGGAGCTCGAAGTAGGATGTTTGGCCTGCCTACCATATATTTCCATTCAAAACCAAACTGGAATTCCATAGAGAACAGAACACAGCATTCTTGCCTTGGGCTGTTTCACTACAGGGAGGTGATTCGAGACAGCCAGCATGGCTTCACCAAGGGCAAGTCCTGCCTGACTAACCTGGTGGCTTTCTATGATGGAGTAACTGCATCAGCGGACAAGGGAAAAGCAATGGATGTCATCTATCTGGACTTCCAAAAAGCCTTCGACACGGTCCCCCACAACATCCTTCTCTCTAAATTGGAGAGATATGGATTTGATGGGTGGACTGTTCGGTGGATAAGGAACTGGTTGGATGGTCACATCCAGAGGGTAGTGGTCAACGGCTCAATGTCCAAATGGAGACTGGTAACAAGTGGTGTCCCTCAGGGGTCCGTACTGGGACCAGTGCTGTTTAACATTTTCACCAACAACATAGGCAGCGAGATCGAGTCCACCCTCAGCAAGTTTGCAGATGACACCAAGCTGAGTGGTGCAGTTGACACGCCTGAGGGACGAGATGTCATCCAAAGGGACCTGGACAGGCTGGAGAGGTGGGCCTGTGCAAACCTCATGAGGTTCAACAAGGCCAAGTGCAAGGTCCTGCACCTGGGTCGGGGCAACCCCCGATATCAATACAGGCTGGGAGATGAGGGGATTGAGAGCAGCCCTGCGGAGAAGGACTTGGGGGTACTGGTGGATGAAAAGCTGGACATGAGCCAGCAGTGTGCGCTTGCAGCCCAGAAGGCCAACCGTATCCTGGGCTGCATCAAAAGAAGCGTGGCCAGCAGGTCGAGGGAGGTGATTCTGCCCCTCTACTCTGCTCTGGTGAGACCCCACCTGGAGTACTGCGTCCAGCTCTGGAGCCCTCAGCACAAGAAGGACATGGAGCTGTTGGAGCGGGTCCAGAAGAGGGCCACAAAAATGATCCGAGGGCTGGAGCACCTCTCCTACGAGGACAGGCTGAGAGAGTTGGGGCTGTTCAGCCTGGAGAAGAGAAGGCTGCGGGGAGACCTTATTGCGGCCTTTCAGTACTTGAAGGGGGCCTATAGGAAAGATGGGGACAGTCTTTTTAGCAAGGCCTGTTGTGACAGGACAAGGGGTAATGGTTTTAAACTAAAGGAGGGGAGATTTAGGCTAGATATAAGGAAAAAATTTTTCACAATGAGGGTGGTGAAGCACTGGAACGGGTTGCCCAGAGAGGTAGTGGAGGCCCCATCCCTAGAAACCTTTAAGGTCAGGTTGGACGGGGCTCTGAGCAACCTGATCTAGTTGAAGATGTCCCTGCTCACTGCAGGGGGGTTGGACTAGATGACCTCTAAAGGTCCCTTCCAACCCAAAGCATTCTATGATTCTATGATTATTCCACAGACATGCTTAGAGTTCTTTTGGAGGTTCTGCACACTTGTGTATGTGGCCAAAGGATTTACCCTAAAAACACACATTATATCATACCCAGATCTAATCTGTCTTAATCCAGGAAAGTACTGAGTAACAGCACATCCAGGGTGGAAAACAGGATGCTTTGACCTTAGCCTTTTGGCAAATGGGCTGAACCTTTGCAATTAAGCTGAACATCCACAAACAGATTAGTGTTTCTCATTGGACAGCATTGTCTTAGCTGGCTTATTTGGCACAGTTGCCAAAAAAGACTCTCCTGTTTACTGTCTTTTGAAATGTTGAACTCCAGACCTACTTTGATGAGGAGGGCATTACGCTTTCCTCAGTTCAGCAGGTAGGAAGCAACAACGGCAACTTTCTAAACAATATTCAAAACAGAAATTTAACAGTCAACATGCTTCTGCTTCCTAAGGCTGTATCTCTAGACTTTGAAGTGGTGATTACTTTTGCAAAACCTCATTTTATAGGCTTGCCGACAGATCTCCACATAGACTGCAAATTAACTGCCACAGAAAACTGCTACTAGGGTCCTCATTAGCACACAGTCATTTCCACTACTTCTCTCCAGCTTCCTAGATCATTACTTGAGCTCCAAACTAAATCCAGAATCTTAATTAAGCTCCCTCTTAACTTGAGACCCTATAAAATTGTGGTCTAGTTTATTTCAGCAATCTGTTTGTGCCTTATGTTCTGACTGAAGGACCGGCTTGGTTTTTCTAAGACTTTGTTATTTTAATTTTGTTTTTACAACCCAAACTCAGCAGTGCAAAGTGTTTGGTTTCATTTTATCCTGGACTGAGCTTAGCTTTAGTCCTTCTTTGATTTTCAATGTCAAATATGGCAAGACTGTCCTTCAGGATTATCAGACCCAACCCAACAGATATTTACTAGAGGAAGAGGAAGGAAGAGAAACAAAGATAAACAAAGTGCAAATACCAAATTCAGCACCTTTTTGTATGTCGGGAGTCTGAATCTAGATCTCCTGTTTTCTGGAAAAGGATTACTCAAGCTTTTGGATCTCTAATGAGTGTCTGGAACCAAACCCCAAAATACTTCATTCAGGTGAAAAAGAACAACCATGAAAAGAGTAAGTATTTTATCAAAACCACATTTTCAGCAGCTGAACTAAAACTTGCCATACTCCCATAGCGCTACATCAAACAGCCCTAAATGCTTCCAAGTTCTGATTAGCACAATCCAAAAGAAGGTCCAAATACCTGCTAAGAAAAGGCATTGCTGAGTCTGGGTTAGCAGTTCCAAAGGTCACACACAAATTTGTAGATGCTTTCAGATCTCACGTGAAGCTACTCGCTCTTGGTGATCCATAATGCAGGACTCATAGCATCAACATTTATCCTGTTTCCTCTCAGTTATTTAGGCTGCTCCTTTAAAAGTTTTTGTCCAGGTCTGGAAAAAAAAAAAAAAAGAAAAAAAAGAAAAAAAAAAAAAAAAAGAAAAAAAGAAAAAAAAGAAANGCTGGGTTTTGAATCTGGCTTATACTAGGGTGCTAGTTATAAAACAACATGTTGTGTAGTCAGAAGGTAAAAATAGGAGCTATAGAAAAAACAACTTCCAGCATATGCAGAGAAACCTCAGGGTATGGTGTTGGAGGCTACTGCTGTGGTAAACAAAGGTTTTGCTTCTGCATCATCTCATTTTTGCCATTTCCCATACCGAAGGTAGCAGATGGAAAGTGAGCTGGGCATTAAAACGCTACCTAAGTCAGGATTTTATGCTCTCAGACAGTGTCTCAATTAATGAAAGTTTTGCTATAAAATTCAAGCAGCAACGCTCAAAGCCAAGTCAAGTCATAAAATACCAGCTGATTAATTTCCCTCTAATTTGTATGATAATTAAAATTCCAACTTTTAATTCTGTTAATTGTCCTCCCACAAGGAGGTTGATTGGGCTTTGCTAATACGTGCTGTGAAAATGCACTTCCCACAGGTCTGTCTTTGTTTCCTTTAAAATGTAATGCTTTTACATAATTATCCCTTAACTTCTATAGATAAATGTAAGCTTATCTCTGGCCTGTTTTGACACAAGCCCCTGTGTAACTTAAGCTGTGTCCATAAATCAAATGCTGAAAGTCATTAGGTGTTTCATCAGAACATTGTGCCAGTGTGTGGTTCTCTGTGCTTTTTCATAAGCAATTAAACTTGCAAAAGACAGAGAAGGAAAAATCTAGAGTAAAACAATGCACACACATCCTCCCCTGGAAGTCAAATATCTCTGAAATGAACTGGAAAAGGACAAAATATATGATACAGCAGACATCTTGCTTTCCTCTCACCTTCTGCTTTACACAATCCCAACAAACTGCATAAAAGAGCAGTCAGAGGAGAGGTGAGCAGAGCTGGCACCTGCACACAACCCAAATGCTCACTGGAAAAGAAAGTTTAACTGGTAAAGATGCAGTCAACCTATACAGCTTGTGTTTCTCTGGCTGGCTACAAAATAACCTAATCCTTTATTTGATATACCTGAATGGAAAGTCTTACCAGTCCCTTGGTGTACAATACTTATTTGTACATAGGAAACACCTGCCATGTTGTCTGCCATGAATGAATACAATATGGTCATTGCAAAGAAGTAAAAAAACTCAAGAGTCATCTGTGGCCACTGTTTGGCTCTGGACACAGTCAAAAGCGCAATCTACAACAAACTAAAATGTACAAGCAAATAAACAATCAGCACATTCTAAAAATCTCAGCACGCTGGCTTCAATAAATGGTCTAAAGCCATACTCATAAGGAAAAAAAAAAAATTCCTGAATGTGAGAGTATTCAACAGATTTCAAGATGGACATTCATATCCTTTCCTTGCACTTCTTCCTGGCTACAATGTTATGATTATTTTCCATTTCATTTAGCAATGACTCACAACTGCATCACGACTAGAGACAGCTGAATAATAGGAAAAGTATTAGACAAATACGCATTGTCCATCAGCAAAGTATTTGGGCAGTTATAACATTGACTAAATAGAAAAAAGAATTTGTCAAACAGAGCAGCATTTTTTTCAAGACCTTATAGAACGAAAAGATTTTAATCAGTTCTTTATATAAATATTTTGCGTAAACAAGGATTGAGATGAGGCTAGTAAATCCGTTGTCATATGCAATCTAGTGGTTTTGCCTCGGTATCGGTGTTCATGCAGACTCTTTTTGTTCCTCAAAATAAGAAATGACAACATGCCTTCTCGCCTTTCATGTGCTTTGAATTTCTTTTCTTTACGCTTCCCTGGCTTATGCCTTTTACTGTATAAATGGACACCACATCATACTGACACCATATCTGGATTTTCGCTGCCAGAATAGATCCTTAAACTTCTGTTCACAAAGGGGGCACTGCCAGCTCTGGCACTGCCCTGTTCCTGAGTCATTTGACCACTTAGTAAAGCCCCCAAGTTACAATTATCATATTTCAAACAGAACCAACAGTGAAGGTGGGACACAGGTGATGGATGATAGACATGGAGAAGCGGAGTCAAAGCCCTTCCTTCCCCTCTGGAGCAGCAGATGGCACACAGCTCTCCCCTGTTCTCTTAAACCTCAGCAGCACCACGCTTTTATACTGCGTAAGAAAACTAAACACCTTTTAGGCCTGAACTCCTTATCCGGGACTTTTTCCATCTTCCAGAGCCATTCCTTTGACAATGCAAAAGCTATTAAAATCTTATTTTCCATAGAGAATTACACTTCCTATACGCTAATTTACCCTTCATTTAACATGCTGCACGGGTCAACAGTATCAAGACAACGCAAAAATGTAAAAGGGGCAAGGAAGCTCTTGCATTTATTACCCTTTGACTCAAACCAATATAGGAATATGCTAAGTGCGTTACACTAATCATATAGCTCAAACCTTAGCAGATAAGACAAGAAAATCAATTGTAATTTCTTTGGCTGTTTTCTCATATGTTCTCAACCTGTTAGCAGCCATTTCTTTTTAGAGAGCAGTCAATGAATATTTAATGTTGGAGCGCACTGCCGATTTTATCTGCCAGCTAATAAAAAAGCTGCTTGGTCATGAGTGTAAGACAAGAGGTCTATTTTAGCCTGTGTGGCTGGCTGGCTGTAATCAGAAGGATGACAATTTTAAATTGGGAGATTAATGGATAATTTGGAATCACTGTCATTCTGACACAGCCAGTGACCTTTTCAAATTGACAGATAGCTCCATTTCACCCCAACCAGCTACAACAAGAGATTGTTTCAAACAATTGGACCTAAATGCCAGGCTTAAAGGAGACCAGGCATAGGGATGTGGCAGGGCAGTTTATAAGTAAAATAGGCCTCCTGCAGATTAATGAAATAGTTAGGAGGGCCATCCATCCAGCAGTTCCAATTCTCAGTTTTTAGCTACTGCAGCATTAGCAAGGTAAAAGGGACCAGAAAGAAAAATGCTCAGCATTCTTTTCCAGCAAGGAAAATGGTACAGCTGAAATACTCAACCATCTAGGGTGTGTCTGAAATTATATTATGAAAAGATATGAAATAGGCAAAAGAAAAATTCTGCGGACGGCTGTACCCATCCTGTGATATTGGGTAGTACTGCTTCAGTAGTAACATACAGAGACATATAAATCACTTGTGAGAAAAATTAAATAAAAACAGCCAAAAACCAAACAGAAAAACTCATTTCCTGCTAGAGAAAAGATTTGCTCAAGAGTCCTAAAATAATAGTCCTTAGAAGTAAGTTCTGGCTAAACACAGAAAAACTATTTTACACAAATTTGTGAGAGCTATCCTTTAATATGTTCTCTCCCCGAATCTTTCACGGTTCGATTCACAGTGTTAAAGTCTGGTCTTACAACATGACTTGGGAAGCAAAGTCATGTTTATAAACAAGAAAGCCCAAAATAAGTTGTCTCTTAACAAACTTGGCATGACATTATGCACTAAGTACACAGTACAAGCAGAAATTTATTCAAAGAGTGTACTCTCACATTAATTTAGAATCCTATTTTATAAATTGTTTCTGTACATAAGGCTTTATTTTAGCTTCCAGAGGTTTTCTAGATGTGGATTAGCCTTTCCTTTCAGTGATACATCAATTGTCACATACCATAATATACTGGGTTTTTTAGGAAGAGGAATGGGTGGAATTTCAGGCCAGCCTGTCCACCTTTCCCAGTGATCACTGCTGGAAGATCTACACTCAGCTCCCAAACTTCTCCAGCCTCTTACCCTTATTGTCACAAATAGTTTATGAGCAGTGATTTTAAAACACTGAAAACTTATTGGCCATTTTCTAAATGCGGTATGCCACAGAGCACTGCTCGTAGGGGGAAACCGAAAGCCTGCCTTGGAAGCAAGATGGGGCCATTGCAAAGGAATATACTCACTTTCCAGCTGATGGAAAAGGATGTGTAAGGTGGATGGACGCCACCACCCATACTGACGAAAGTTCTCACAGTAATTCCAAAGTCAGCAGTGGTCATCATCTGTTACAGCTAATTTCAGCTTGTGTCCTCAAATCAGGACACAAGTTCCAAATGCATTATGAGATACAACTCATAATACNCCTCTCCCAATTTATACTTGTGCTCAGCGTTACTCTGTCCCAGGTGCAGAAAAAAGCTAAATGATCATAAGAAGGTAAAGCAGCCATAAAATATCCTGTCCTTCCAGATATGGAAAAAATGCCAGCAAACCTGCAATGAGATCAGCACATTTGAAAAATCAGACTACTCATTTTCTAGTGCAAATATGTAATGAAGTGCCTGTGCAGAAGCAATACTCTTCCCCAAAAAATCTCTAAAAATTGGTAATGCACTTATGAAATACACATAGCAGATTCCTAACCAGCTATATACCATGTCACCTGGCTACTACAGAACAGGGATCAAGTGTCATATTTACTAAATTTAGTCAAAGAGAACAAGTGATGCACAGGCAGTTCTGCAATTAAACATGACAAGTCAATCTACTGTATTTAGCAAGGTCATTATTATCCCTTATTTGTGAGCACACTGAGAAATACCAGCTAGCAGACTGGAAGTCTCGTAGTTTTCCAGAATTATCTGAGTATTTTCAAATTTCAGCATGATTTCTGGAAGTAGGAAACATTTCATAGACAAATAGGGGAATATGGGGTAAATTCATCACAACATTGTGATAAATGAGTTACATATTCAATATGCACTAAATCTTGTAGGTAAGCTAGGGACAAGTAACTGCAGTAATTATTATGAATAACAGAAATGGGAAAACTCCAAATTTTTGATAAAGTGACAAGCTCTGTAGTACACAGATGAGGAATCAGAAAGTTACACTTGAATTGCACTGTGCTAGATCTCAAAATAGAACAACATATCCCATAGAAGAACTAGCACAGGAAGCACTCGGAGCCAA